>WHYT01015193.1:61109-145962 GCA_009806455.1 Tetrax tetrax | reverse complement strand
GGAAAAAAAAAAAAAAAATATATCCATCAGTAGAAAACAAAAACAGACATACAACCAAAAGGTAGGAGAAAATCTGGAATACAAGAGACAGACTCCTTGTTAGTCAGCAGAACTAGAAGTACAAGAAGTCATGGTTTACTTTATAACAGGTTTGTCAACTCTGTTACGACAACTGATTTATTACACTAATTTCCTGGGGTTCCCCCCTCCCTCTATCGGTAGATGTCACTGACTACCTTAAGGCTGTAGAAACTTAGGATGATCAACGACTCTGGTGTGAGTGTGCTTCTAGTGAAACCAGATGGGTCTTTATGGTCAAGATCACACCAACCAGTTTGACCGGCTTGCTGAGTAGCTTCTTCCATTGCTCATCTTGTAGAAAAATCCAGTTTTGTGAACATGTATATCTAGGGTTAGAGGTCTCCCTACATGATAGTGAAGGAATACCAGTACCTCCTTGTCAAACAGCACATCATCATTAGAAGTACTTTACAGTTTGCAGATCGCTTTACCCCCAGCTGCCATAGGAAGGGACAGCTACGCTATCACCTTGTCCTGGGGCAAGCTATGGCTCACATCACAAACTGGGCAAGGGCAGAGCTTTCTGGGGTTTAAACACTACAGTCCTCTGTGAGAGGAATGTTTTAGTGGTAGAATCAACCCCCCAGGAATCTGTCTTCAAGCTCTCAGCTATTCTTTGCACTGTTTTGGAAAACACAACGTTTTCAAAGGCACAGCGCACAGTATATGTGGGAGTATTAGACTGAAATCAGTAGAATCAACTAGAAAGCTGAATGGATACCTATCTGTAGTTGCTTTTATATTAGATAATGTGGTCAAATTCACACTGAAGATTTTTAAAACCTGTCAGCAGATTCTTTGGGGAAAGGAAATGGTCCTTTGCATTATTTAAGAGCAGCACACACCTCAACCCTTTCCTACCCGCCCCATAAATTATTCATTTTATTTGAGCTGAGAATATGTCTTCTACACAACTGTTTTTCCAGGCAGGGGGTCTCTTTATGCTAAGTGCTTTAGCAACACAGGGTAAAGACAGTCACTCTGATGAATGCCTTGGAATCTGAACACAAAAGGCAGAAGGAAAGGAGTTTTAATCTTTTAAAAAGAATGAAAAAATACAGCATAGAAAGACTAATAGTCATGTTACCAAAAAGACTCATCAGTTAACAGTTCTTTCCTGTTTCCAATCATTTTAAAGTATCTGTCCTTTAGCAATTTCACCAGGATCTTATTGCAACTCCTAGTTAAAATTGACAAGTTTTAATGGGAGTTCCTAGTCCAATAACATGCCATCTACTTTTAACACAGTCCTTTACATTTGCAAATCTTAGAATGATTTAAAGCAAAGTCAAAGATTTAATGTCCATTTAAAAATGAGGATTGACACTTCTGGCTGATTTGCCTGCCATTACCTAGAAGACCAAGGGCAGGGCTGTGGATTGAATCTGTTTTTTCTGACTCCCTGTTCGATGTTCTGCTCGGGTCAGCCTTACTGACTAACAATAGCACTGCCTTCCAGAATAAGGTTGAAATTTTATGGACTTGGCATGTTCTAATGCATAAAATTACTCTGTTCTTTCACAAAGATGGCGCATGGCTACAGTACCATAAACGCACCATGATGCAGCACAGCATGACCAGTATGAAGAGAGAAACAGCGCACCTCTAAACGAACTAACAAGTCGTGTGCATTTCCCCACTGTTGCAAGGCATGTGACAGCATTATCAGTCAATGGCTATGAACACCCTTCTCTCACTCCTTGCTTTGCTTTAGAGAAGTTGTTGCTCTGAGGGAAACTGCATACGCCTGAAGTGAACCAGAGACTTGATAGCTTGTGCTTGGGAACTCCCAGCTTGGCTTGACATACGGTCAACTGATCTTAAAGCTGCCAGATGTATTACTAAGGACTGCTGCCTTCATCCATTTCCAGCTGCTACTTTAAAAATTGTTTTAGTTGACTCTTCAGTTGACAGATACCTGTACACAGGTGTAATTAACTTGGAGACAGGTAGATGGGGATATTGCTTAGCCACTCAATATGAGCTTGTCTATCTTGGGCTTAGTTTTATTTTTTCCTTCTCCTCCTTCCAGTTTACTCTATGCCTCCTCATTCCAAAATAAAAACCGGTTCTGTATCAAAATGAATTTTATACATTTTTATTTAGGGCTGATATTGCTTTTACTGGATTCGTCTAATGTTATCATTACAAATTTTGGACTTGATCAAAGATTATCAAGACAAAAAAAAATATTCTGCTTATTATTTAAAGTTTTGCCTGAGTAACAATTACAGCAACAAGGCTACTTCTGAGTTAAGTATTATAATTTTTAGCATAGCTAAAGACTGCTACCTTTGGTCTTGTAAGTTTTCTTAGTGATACCTGCATGAAAAGTTTGCTGACACTAACAGACAGTTGCAAGTTAAGTCTTCTTGCTTAGAATAAGCAATAGTCAAGTACTTCTCTAAAGGTACTGCATATCACTATAATTCAGAGAAGCTATGATTGCCTCAGAGTAGAAGGCTTTAAAAAGCTGAGAAGGAGCTTAGAGTGTATATTAATTTGAGTTCTTATGCTGGAACAAAGTAAAAGCTTTCTGGCTTATAGCTGTTACAGAAATGCATGCAATTATTATTATTTTTTTTTTCATAGCAGTTTTACCTCCATTAAAACTCTGGAAAACCCATCAATATTTGTCAAATGGAAAAGGAGAGAGAGAGAGAGAGAAAAAAGTATATTGAGCAGTTTGATAAATTATGAGGCGAGAAAAGCCACTAAGCTTTTCTGATTATCATTTTACATTCAGCTCTCATAGTAACACCTAGAAATTTCAGTCAAGTTACAACATCAGCATGATAGACATTGACCAATAATACAGCAAGCAACAGCTCCTGTCCCAAAGAGATCAGCGTATTAATATCATCTGATTTAGAAAATGCAGTAATTACATTAAGCATGAGATTTGCTCTTAATGCAGCCAAGACCTATGCACAGATCTCCAAGGAATGAAATTCTGTGCTAGTATTTAGTTACACATTCTCTATTAAATGCATTTGTGAAATATGTATAGTCATAGTGTATCACTAAAAGTAGTTTTGGATGGCCTATCTTATTTTCGGACAAAAAGCAAATGGACTAAAGTTTATTTAAACTAACTCATTGGGCCTGAAAACCTTATTTCCTAGTAGGACCACTCAGAAGAGGCCAGTATACAAGGGGTCCGTAAAGTGGCCTTACATAGTCCAGTGTGCAAAGCAGGAAGGTGGAAATCAGTAGTTGCAGGAGGATCCAGATGTGGAAACTGGATCCAATGTGCACTGTCCTTTCACTTTATCTCTGCTTCTCTCAAAAGACACTCCCTCATTAACAAAAAATAAAACATACAAGGAAAGGGAGGGGAAGCACGTGGATTTTGGTGTCATTTAAAAGAACTTCTGAAGAACATGGGCTAAACTGTCATAATATTTTCTTTAACACTATTGAACATTCTAAGAATTCAATCAACGCAGTCATTGCAATTACATAATTAAAACTCAGAACGAAATAGTGTAATTGCTGTTTTATGGCCATCATTACATAATGAGTGGTTTTATAGCAATCTCCACTAACTCTGGATTTGGGTAATTTTGAAAAGTTGTTGATTTCCACAGTACCACTCATTACTTAATCCAGAATACTTCAAAAAAGAGGAACTCTTTAAATTGTTGTTTGTAGTGTCTTCTTTTAAAAGACTTGAAAGGGGGTTCCTTTTGAAAGGGTTCAATAAAGGCTTGAAAACTCAGAAAGCGTAAAATGGATTTTTTTTGGTGAAGCATTAACAGCCAGTTTCAAGCTGATGAAATAATAGAAATATTCACCTCAAAGTGATTTTTAATGAAGATAAGCCCCAGAAAACAACCATTTATGTGCAATATATAACTTAACATAAATTGGCAGCTCAATCACGGAGTCTCTGCCTCCTACACACCAGATTACGTGCTGTGCATCTCAAGATCTGAAGCATAAAAGACACAGCCTAAGGAAGGAGAAAAAAAAAAAAAAAAAATCTTTGTGCATTTATTGTGCCTCTCAAATATTGGTTCAGCTTAAGAGGCTTTCTCTCTTATGGTTGCCTCTTCCAGCTACCTAGGAGATGCTACAATTCAGGGTCACTCCTTCTGCTAGTTTCCTCCCATCCCTGTGCTGCACTCACCAAGCACTGTGAAGGTGGTGGAGCACTGGATAGCCTATGCCAGGTCTACTTCGTTCCTATTTTATGTAAGTTGCTATGGGGCCTGTTAATCCCTACAGGTTTAGGTCTGTTTTGCTTAAGAATAGTACAAAGAGCTCTGAGATGAATGGTAGCAATCAAGCAATGCATACAAATCCTTACAACAGCATTTCTGGGCATAACAAGAGAAAATAAAACAGGCAACCAACTACCACTTTTTATTAGACCCCATACAATCACAATTGCATAAATATCCCCATGTTTTACAGCAATCAGTCTGCAATTGTTGCTTGCCTAGATGAACTAGAGCCAAAAAACCAAATTATTGTAAGCACACACAACACCAAGCACAAGACCTCATTGCAGTCTACAAGTCTGAGGATGCGGGAAGTTCTGGAGGGGTCAGCTTGCACAGTTTTTATCAGTCCCCAGCCTAGGTGAGGTAAAGGTAGCTAAGATATGTATACATAAACTTAAGTCAGACCTTTAACTGATGAGCAAATATATTTTTGGATCATCTCTTTCTCTATAACTTAGCAAAAATAACATACGCTAAGGTTGCATGAAAATCTTATCTACTCCCATTTCATACGCTACAGAATATCCTGATGTCAGTGCTTGGTTTTTCCTTGCCAAAGAGAACAAAATTAAAGATGGTTCAACCAAAAATAGGTGTACTTTACAGAACACATTACTAATGAAAGCTGAAAGATGAACTTGCAAAGAATATAAAGTAAGAATACTCAATATTGCAGTGCTGAGATTGGCATGAGTGATTCAAAATATTTCTCAAATTTGTTGATAAAATAATAATAATAATTAGGGAAAAAAAGGACTTCTCAATATATACTCTAATGAGATAATACTAATAAACAGTGTCACACTTGGGCAATAATGGCAAACCAATATTCTCTGGGTTAACTAAAGCAAATTCCAGTTTATAGTGTGAAGATATTGGGGAACAGGGGAGCTACCTCTTTAACATCACCTGCATGTCTAGAAGGTTGCATGTATTCTGTTCTTCAACAAAACCACAAAAGCTTCCTCTAAATACATTTTCAATGTTATTAAAGGAAGGTTTGTCCTGAAGTAGTGGGTGGTAAATGCTTATTTATGACTGCAAGCTTAAGGTGCTATCATCTTCAAAACATGAGACCTTCACAGTTAAAACAGGCTGATTAAGGTTAATGAGTCAATTAATTTTGCATCTGGTATCATGACTAGTGGGTAACATTCTGCACTTTTTGTCCTAGGGAAGTATACAACAACCCAAGACCAAGAAAAGAGTTATTTGGGTTAGAGAAAGATAATGTCATCCCTGCATCTCTCAAGCCTTGAGTGAAATCAAAGACAATGAAATATATTTAGACAGTTGTTTTCTCTTAAAGTGTTACAAAACAGATTTTTTTTTTTTTTCTGAAGTATCATCAAGACTTAGGGCATGCGTGTAATATCTGAAGTGCTTTCTAAACTGATAAAGTCACATTTATTAATTGTTCATGGTCGGCACCACAGGCACGCAATGAACATTTTCATTGTACTGGCACCCATGCAATTCACTCAGTCCTCAGCCTGCATTTGCTAATATAACTTCAGCTTTAAAATATCAATATCAAAAGATTACATTCGACAGGACTAACTTAATCAATACAATAGTTTTAATTTGATTCTTATCGAATAACATTCAATTTCATGGGTAAGGGAAGCCTTAAGCTCTTGCTTCATTCACTGTTTTATTGTCTAAAGTGATCATATTTGATGGATATTCATTCACCAATGAACTTTTGGCCCTTTGGCAAAGAATAAGATTAATTTGTACATGCCTCTTTTGTATTCAAAAGCATCATTTATTTGCAACTCTGATTTCTAAATACACCCAGAAAAGAGATTGTAGCAGTTCTTTGATCTAAAACATAATTCCAACCTGTTGAATTGCATCATGTAAATGACACCAGGAGGTTTCATGTTCAGCCTTAAACAGAATTCCAGTCAAATTTGCCTAAACTCACTTCTAGTAACATACTTTAAATCTAGGCTCTCATATTTAAGCTTGGCTTTCATTATCTCATCCATTATAGACAATTGCCTCTTGTCTGCAAGTTATTTTAAGAGAGTATAAGAGAGCAAGGCTCTAGATTTACATTTAAATGATGATCCTGCTGATGTAAAGATGTAACCCTTACATTGCATCCTATTTTTGGTTAAACTGTGCATCAGCTTTCAGAAGAGGCCAGTTCTCCCCAAGCTAATGCTGCTTACCTACCAAGAGATTTGGCAAACTGAAATATTTATCAATCAACAAACAATTACTTCATTAAGAAGTTTGTCTTTTTCTTATCCCATAAGTCCGATATGGAGGCTCTTTGATTTCTTTGCCTTGAACTTTCCTTCTACATTTATAGTGCATTTTCCCCTTTTTAGAGTTAGATTTACATCACACAATGTACAATATGGGAGTTCTTTGTTCCTTCTCAAAAGAAATTTGGAGGATGGAAGAAAAGGGAACCCACAACTCAAAGCCAATATACTTCCTGGAAAGCCCCCAGATTCTTCAGTTATCTGGTTGATTATGCTTTTTAGTTATTCCATTCCAGTTGCACTCTAACTTATTTGCAACACCAGGTTCATAGCCACCAAGAGCAAGATGGAGCTCAGATCTCCCTGTTCCAACCCACAGGACCAGGCTGAGTTCTGCAGCTAAAGACAGCGTAGAGATAAGACAAAAACTAAAGCATCACATTCTGTGTTTGAACTTCTGACCAAGAGGCTTTTCTGAATGATAACAAAAAACAGTTACAAAAACAGATTTAAAATAAAACCCCTACAGATGCTGCATTTTAATCCAAACATGATGTAGTCCAAGTTCAATTATAAGTTTGGCTGTGAAGAGATGCAGCAGACTGTTGCTCATAACCTGAGTGCTTAGTACACAGGGAGCAGCTGCAAGGATCTCTACTCAGTGTATTTTCCTGTTCCTTTTCTGGACTGTGAAAAGTGTCTTAATTTATGCTAAAACAATCTGGCTGGAACCATTCATTCATTTCACTTCCCAGGTCCGTAAACATCCACTCCTCCTCTGGCTTTGAAATTCTGCTTTTTGTCTTCCTTCCTGCCTGCACATGAGGTAGAAACAAAGACTTTTGCACAGTAAGCAGCAAGAGATATCTGCAGAAAAGTTATTAATCAGTGTCTTTATGTGCTCCTATTCAAATGTGAACACATTGCTGTGTCTTTCCAGAAATCTTCCTACCTTTTCTAACATTTAATAGCTTACTTTTGAAGCAGAGGTACTCTACGTAGTGGGAGCCAAAAAGTACATTAGTGAATTCAGCTAACAGAAGTGTGCTGTTAAATATAATATGTAGACTAACTAATGTAAATGCAATGGTGAGAACATGCTGACATTGTTGAAGTTAATGAGCCAGCTGCATTATCATTTCCATCACTGTAATATTTAGAAAATCAAAGAACTCGGCTTTCTGCATCCTGAAACAGCATTTTCACCAGGCATCTTGCAGAGACAGTTAAACAGTACTTCTATACTTTAGTAAAGACCACTATGTGATTTTATCATGGAATTTGGGACAACAGTCTAGCTTTACCTACAGCCTTGAGCAAAATATGACACAAAGGTTGTGTTATGGCAGAAATAGTTTCCAAGCCCTGTGATTCAATGACACAGCTCCCAGAGTCCCAGTTCTCAGGCCGAGTTTTTCTATTGCTCGCTTCTTTCTTTGTTGGTGTGGCTCACCTGTGCTGCCAGCTCTGGTAAATTTTAACATCCTATCTGATGAGTCAGGGGTAGTAACTACCTCCTGAGATGGTGAAGCCAGCACCTGACCCATTTCCATGCCTCATCCCCTCTCGTGTATTCAATATCTATTTGCTAGGAAAGAGATTTTAAGAAACGCAGAGCTTTGACGAAAGGTTGATGGGGTCTAGATGGAACCTATACTGTTGTACAATACAAAACTACCACCTCTTATTGTTTCATTTTATTGTGGAAAAGAATCCCAGAGTGGCTGCTCAAATGTTTTAAGTACAAGTGTATGACAAAACCAGCCTACTTTATAAAGAAGCTAAATTCAGACTGCACTTTAACCTTGTATGAGTCTGGTAATTTCAACACAGTGTTGTTGTTTCACAGGGGTGAAGATGGCAGATGTTTCCTGATATAAACATCTAACATTCAAAAGCATCTAGACATCTTCACTTGCAACTAAGAGATGCTGATGGCATCTGATGGGACTTTCAACTCAAGGCATTGAAATCAATAGAAAGCCAACAAGTAAAAATTTTTAAAGCCGAACAGAAACTTGACATTTAGGGTCTTAATTCCTGAAGATCTTTGACAACTATCCTGTAACAACCTATGTCCCTTGGATTCTCAATTAATTTTGGGTCAGAAGTGCAAACCTGTCCTTTCAAAAGAGGACCCTGAAACTGAAAAAGCTGTTGGAACAATAAAGTGGAGCAAAGAGACACCAAGTCACTAGACAAGCTGCCAGCCCTGGTAGTGACACAGCAGATTAACTGCCTTTGCTCAGCACTGTGCCTAAACTGATAAACTGAGGAGAAATAATTATTAGTTTAGGCACAGCACCACACTGACTTCCAATAATAATTTGGGACAGCCAGTATCTCAAACAGGTGGTGTACGTATCATGAGGACACTGCAGCCTGAGATGGTGCTACCCTTAGCATCTCTCGTTCTCTTCCACTACTGCACAACACAAAATACCCATAGATCCTTTTGCAACGTTTGTCCTCATTCTCTTTATATTTTAAGATAAAGAAAACTGAAAAAAAAAAAAAATAGCAGTACTAGAAATGTGGACAAATCAAGCGTAAAGCCTGGTACATTCTGGAGGCTGCAAGAGATACTGAGTGACACAAGTATTTAATGCACAATGTTATGAAGACAGACAGCCCCTTTGCAAGAGTGACCTGGAGCATGCAAAAACAAGTTATCTACTTTTTGCCTAAGAATATTCTATAGTCAATACATCACTGATGGTTCTGATGATGATGGACAGGGTAGAGAGGAATACACACACCCTATATTGGTTCTTTTTTGATAACCGCAGAGGAAAAAAAGCACACATTTTGCCTGTTATGCAAAATAAGCGGATGCACTTCAAAGTTTACCAAGAAGCTGTTCTGTTGAATAAATGCTTCCCATTTATGTATAATTATTTTTTGACTGAAGCTGCCCTTCAGACAAAGCGTAAGATCTGAAGCATGGGGACCTCTAGACCTTTTGTGTGTACATGTGACAAGAAAGGAAGCTTTTGAAAAGTCAAAAATTTGCAACAGCAACATACAATGTTCTCAAAGAAAATGAATAAAATATGGTGCCCTAAATGGCCTAAGGAACAGAACAGCTGGTGATGAGCTTTTAGTTCATGTTAGCAGAAGGACTTTTGTTGCTAATTTTTGTGGTTCCAAATGAGGGGCAGTACAAAACTGCAATGAAAACAATACAACATCATGCCATCAGTTCATATTTTACAAGTCCAAAATCACTACCATCTTATTCAAGCAGGGCTAGGATTTGTCTATAACCCTGATTCACAAATGTACATAGCCACCAATGGACGTTTTTCCCTGTGAAAATGAAGCTCATATGTTCCGGCCCCTGTCTCAAGCAGTGTCGGCTTATATTCCTTTCTACTCAAGTATGATTCATTTTACAATTTTAACATTTCCTTCTAGCTACAAGTCCTGCAAAGGGACTGCTACTTAGAAAGAATAAAAAATGTCAAGCACAGCTGGCCATCTTGCCTAAAGCTACTCAGTCACAACATTTCTCTGAAATCACAGCAACACGGATTGCATTGGCTAAGTGAGAGATGTGGCAAGGCCCTGGGCAGACAAATAGACCGTTTCCTCTCCATGGCTTTTTCTATGACCAAACAATTATTGTGAAGATTATACTCTAGAGAGAGATTTTCTAGAGATCTCAGCTCCCCTCTAAATTCCAAAATAAATATATAGATTCTAAAAAAGTGTCCAGTGAGGGAAAAATTACCAAACACTGCAATAAAAACTCATTTTAGGAGAAGATGGAGTAGTTAAATAATTTTTCTTTTTTTTTCTTTTTCCCTTCCTGTTGCTTTTGCTATCATTGAGAAAGTGTGGCAGTCAAATAGACTCGGGTCTATTTGTGAGTGACCTTCATGGACAGCCCTTCCTTTGTTGTTGAAAAGCACAGTCAGAAATGGAGGGATCAAGAGCAGACCTTATACCATGCAATCTAGCCTTTCAACAGAGTGTATTTGGTTTCAGAAAAATAGTAACTTCAAAGTTTCTGGTAGAAAAAATCCCACCAATATTTGGAAATTATGTTGTGTCATGTCCACTTCTCATTAGCTGGCTGGAATTTCCAGCCATGGATATTTCACATGAGGCATCATACCCAGGAACTCTTGGGATACATCACGGTAATTCAGTAAAAGAAAATAATTTCATGTGACCTGGAATACAAAGCTCAGCTGCTGGAGGGCTTTGGAAATACGCAGCACTCAGGATGTTATATCTGCAGATGGGATTTATATTTATGCATCTTCTTCAGCTGAAAGGTTAGAAAGAAAAAACTAAAAAAACTTTTTATCTGCTAGCCAACTCAGCTACACATATGCATTATGTATATGAACAGATGATAAATGCTAAATATACGTACCCTAGGGAATTACTCTACATAACAAAGCAAACACAGGCCACAGCCTCTATTTCATGCAACTTTCACAAAGATAGAGAAAAATCCACTGAATTTCTTAGAACATATAAATAAAGGGGGAAAAAAAAAGAGAAAAGAATACAGTGTACATACAAACACTTTTACAGAAATAGGTAATTTTCTACACAGTGCTCAGTTACCATGGTGATGGGCATGAATCACATTAGATAATTTCTCTACTCAAGAAAACATTCTACTGAAGCCATTGGCAGGTTTTCCAGTTGATCTGCAGTGTTAGGTTTGTGTTTATTATTTTTCCCTCCGCAGAACAGACTGTATGAAAGATTAAAAGGCAACCTGTGCACACGATAACATTATCTAAGCGAAAGACAAGTAGGCGGTTTAGAGATTGGTTACAGACTGGCTCAAAAGCTGACTGTAAGCAAAAGAAAAACACCTATTAATCTTGGATAACTTTCAACAGAGCCCCTTGAAAACACAGAAAACCTACATGGGGAAAAAACCCAAAGACAGAGAATTAAGAGAGTGGATGAAAATCCCTTGATACATCAGTATGACTAGACAATTGCAGATATTTATAACGGACATCCTCAGTGCCTTGAAATGCCTTTCCTAAAGTAGCAGGAGCTCCCTTCACTGTGCCTATGCAGCGTGAGCTTAAGGGGAATCCAGCTTAGCGTATCCTGACCAAAAACTGTCCTTTGGGTGAGAAGTAGGAGGAAAAGGCTGGCAGAGCATGCAGGGAACAAACTTCAGTGATTTCTTTTTCTGAAACGTGCCACTCAACGGTACGCTTAAATCCTTCATTTTCCCTGTGAAAGATGCAGCGTAATGGGGCAGGGCTATAGGGGTTATGGAGGTGGCAGGAGCTTGGGGCCCACATTTACTCTCTACTTTGTTGTCTGGACATGCTATTGAATGTAAGTGTGTAAGGAATTCCTTCTGTCATCATGGCAGCTTGCACCTTCTCAGCCTACTCAAACCATAAGGTAAAAAATATTGGCTTAAATTTCCATTACTCTGCTACAAAGAAATAAAAAGACTTGCCCAAAATCATACAAAGTAGAAGTAGTTATATGCTGCTCTGAGACCAATGTCTACATCGTTTCAAAACTGTAAGCTTCATGCAAGCTGCTTGAGCCATCTGTCTGACTTCTAAGTTTACAGCCACGTACAGAAATCTGAACAATTGTGGATCTTATTGCAACGACATCTCAATTCTTATCTACCAAACCATCCTCCTTTTCTGAAGGCCACTGAAAAGTCTTTCTAAAGAGATAAACAGAGGATTAAGACGACCAGAAAGATTTTATTTCAATTTGAAATCTACAATGAAAGTTATAAAAATGATAGTTCTACTTTATTCCAGAAACAAAGGCTCATCATAGCTTTGATGCTCTTAGTGGAGTGCATGTGCAAAGACTCTTTGGTTGACTATACAGCAGCTAATTGGAGGATACCAGCATATCACAGTATTTCTCCAGGGATTTTTTAAGTTGACCTTTTCTTGCCTCTTTTGATCTCTTAAAAGCTCGTGTCACCACAGCCCTGGTAAGAGTGTCACTGCTTAATGCTTCTAGCACTCAATAGCCTTTGGAAGTGCATTCCCATGGTAACACTTCAAACCCTGACAGCTACATCGTTTCAGCACGGTAAGTTTACTATCAGATGCTTGAGCCATCTGTCCAGCTCCTCAATTAACATAGCTAGCTACTGAAACTTGAGCAATTATGGATATTATTGAAATCACTTTGCAATCAAGGAACAAATCCACAACACAAAAGCAGGACAGAGGAAACCCTAAAGCAACACTGAAACAGAGCTAATATGAGTGAAAAGAGAAGAAGGGGCACTTCATCCAGAATTAAACGCAAATTAAAACTTAATCTGGCCCATAATTTCTGCCTTGAGTCCTCATTTTGACTGTGGAGCAGTTGGAATCCTCTTGTCATTAGTGTAAATGGCTGTGTGGTGCAAGGAAACAGAAAACGGAGCTCAGCACTTTCTCCTCTATAAATAAACTTAAGAGAAATACCTTGTGACTGAGATGGACACAGAGCGGCTCAAGGCTAGGCCATGAGAAGGAAGATGTCCTTTTCTGCTAGGTTTGGATTTGAGCTGCACACTGTGCAGTTATCTGGATGTATCAAAAGCCTGGTAGAAAAAAGTACACTGAGCACAATGAAGTCCTGAAAACTGGATCACATACCATGGATGCTCCCTTATGCACCGTCTGTGGATATGGGGTACAAATCATTGGGTTAAAGCAGGTGAACAGGGGCCCTGAAGGGACAGTAAGTGATCTCCCTATATACAGGCTGTCTTTGGGGGGCTGAAAGCTGCACCACAAGCTATGTGAGGGGCAGCAGGCCCAGAGGAAGCGATCTACAGAGAAGCTGAAACAGAAAACGCAGGAAAGGACCCATGTGGGAATGGGCAGTGTCGGAATGGTAGCCCCCAGGCCAGTGCCTGTCAGCAGTTCGCTCGCTGTTTCGCCCGAAGGCCAGTGTAAGGGTATCATCTCACCTGCCTAGAGATGGATGAATTCAGAAGTCTTCAACTAGTTATCTACAACATCTTAATAGTCCTAGGAGAGACATAGGCATTTCTAAAGCATGACTTATATGGCACTTCAGACATTTACTGTAGAATAAGACAAATCATTCCCTATTTCTCCCCGTGGACTATTAAAGTACTCTGTATGCCCACCTAAAGATGTCTGTACTGCGGATGTCTAAATTAAGGTAGCAGAGTCCTACCTCAGAGTGCTCTGATGATTGCAGTATGAGGAAGAACTGTTTCTTAGTTGACAGAGGTTCACTGTTGATAGCCATTCATCACAGTATTGAGGAAAAAATGACATTTCGTACTGCAGCTGCAAGGTCTCCCCTGCTAAGTCCTTGCTAAAGCAGTTACAAAAAGTTGGTGAGGATTTTGCTCCATCAGAAACAGCAGCCTGCTATCACACTTGAGCTCAAGACAGCCTTTTTTTTTTTTCTTGGTAGTGAGAGATATTCTGTTCCTAGTGATAAAAATATTGCATGATAAAGATATCAAACAAAAAAGTATATGTCAAAAGACGTTATGGTCACACATGTCAGCAGAAGAAAGGCAAGGCACAAATGAAGATACTTGTAATGGTTTGTACCCTCACAGCAAGCACTGCTGCACAGCATTTCATCCTTCAGTTCATGCTGGCTTTGATATTTAAGGGTTACTGTTAGCCTCGAGTATTTCAGGCAGCATTTCCATTTCTTGGATTTAATCTCTCAAGGGAAGATCTCCAGTTAGTCTTCCCACATGGCTTTTTTTTTGCGGTCTCACATTCCCAAAGCCTCCACCTGCGAGTGAAGAAAAGTTCCCTTGCACGAGAGCTGAGGGGTCTCCACTCTATCAGCCACCACTCCCCAGGCCTTGCACCCCAGTCACCTCTCAGTCTGCTGCACAAACAGCCTCTCCCATCCTCACTGGTCCCTCTGTCTTAGCTTGTTACATCTCCTCCATTTGGAGAAACAAGCCCACAAATTGCCAATATCACTCATGCTTGAAGGGGTTGGCCATGAGTAGTCCTTTCCAGAGAAATTCCGAGCTTTGCCAGCCTTTGGCAAGCTCCCTGCAGTCAGACGTTGGTGCCTTGGACCGTAGGAAGCTTGTCTCTCTTCTTGCTTTTCCCGTCAGTCTCCCTTCCCATCCAGGAGGCAGAGAAATGATTACAAAAAGGCTGACTCTGACCCAGATTGTGTTGCCTGGCTGGTTCTCCCCTAGATGTTTATCTATTTATAGGTGTCATTCTATTTCCTTAAGAAGAACATATCACGGAGTAAATCCCGTTTCCCCTTGGAGGGATACAGGGGATTTTGACAGCACAGCAAAGCTCCCTTATGTTCCTTACAGCGTCACAGTGCTTTTTACTTCTGTGTTTTTGCTGCAGACCATTAAGTCTTCTCCTTATAAGAGACATTTTTCCAACTAGAGCTATTCACAGCACAACATTAATTTTCTCCTCATTTTGTGCCGTTGTATTGATTTGACCACAGCTACAACCCATGATGTGTTTTGCTGCTGCTACATTCAGGTGCTTGAAATAACATCGCCATGAAATGCAAAGCTATTAACTGCAGCCTAATATCTGCCAGCCAGTGATGTGTGGGAGAAAACCAGGGAACTACCCCAAAGGGAAAACACACAACATGTAAATATCCTTTAGTGATTCAAATAATTATAGTTGTTTTCAATAACATTCAAATGCAACATTCAGATTATGAAGTTAATTCTCTGCACCCACTCATCCATTGGTTTCTCAGTTATTAAAAACCCAGTTATTACAAGGTTCTTTGTACAGCTTAACAGTAAATGAGCCATATGTGCCAGACTGACCTTTTGTCCTATTCTATTTACGAACTCAGTCCTAAAAATAGCACTCATTGCCTCTAGAAGCCATTTAATGTTGATAGAAGACTGTCCTCCTTTTTGTAATCAGGAAGATTTCCCATATTTTAGTCCTGTGTATAATCAATACTGGGGACTCTGCTACTAAAACCCAAAAACTAGCTAGCACACATTTTTGCAGACCTTGTGGAAGTGACTTGGCTGGAGCCCCTCGTCATTTTTTCTGGCGGAGATTGTGATATTGTAGTACCTTTAACTCCTGCCAGCAACACCAGCCATATATGTTTCTAACTGAGAGAAATCATTTGTAAGGAAAACCTGAATGTGGTATGGGTTCACATGCCAGCTCACGGGATTAACTTTGCCTCTGAGTGCTTTCTGTGATTGCATCTTTCCCAGGGAGAAATCCGTGGTGCTCCCCAAGGAGGCAAAAGGCCTGAGTTGCTGTATCCTGCAAATCAGTTATGATTCTCCTGGGTCCGGTGAGGCATAGATGGATGAATAATTAATACACTGTCTTTTAAATACAAATCTGTTTACCAAGGAGCGGGAGTTTTTGGTGGTGGGTTGGTTTTTTGTTTTTTTTTTTTTTTTTGTTTTGATTGTTTGCTCTTGTTTTGTTTTGTTCCACCCCCCCACCCAAAATAATATTGTTACTTGCTTTTTCACCAAGTGACAACACAATCAGGAACTGCGGCTAAGCTAAGAACAGTAAATTGTTAACCCAACAGTACTTCCCTGTGAGGGTCTATAGCCATCCAGGGTCTCACCTTCTTATTTATTTCTCAGCAGGTTGTTATTAAATCAGACATACACACACATGCATTAAACACTTCAGTGACCCAGTAGAGCCTTAGGAACTATACCATAAGCCAACACATGCATAAGTTTTATAACTCATTATGAAGAATCTGCATATTTTCATCAGCAGCAAAATACCAGAGGGTAGAGTTCTGTTTCACTCTTCCATTGTCACACAACACAAAAGCAAGAGCATAGTGAAGCCCATAATTTCAGGTTTTAAACTAGCTCATTTCCTACCTTTAAATTGTAGAAATAATTATTTTGGTTGGTATTACTTCATAGTACAAGTTCTACTGTTAAAAAAAAATCTTTAAGACTGTTTTAATGCTTCAATATTTTTGCACAGTTTCATGACTTAGGAGGAAGCCTGTTGTAATTCATTAAGTCTCCAAACAGACTATTTTGTGAAAGTATTAACTTTACTTTTTAAAAAAGTGAAGGGAAAGATGAAAGCTTTCATGATGGTAGAAAAAATATTTAAAGTTATCAAAATGTGTCCCAAAGGTCCAAGTAAAAGAGAATTACTAATTTTAAAATGTTCTGATTTTAGTCCAGTTTTATAATTTGTAGACCTTAATCATAAACTTAGAACTCTTGGGCTTGCCATTCCTACTCCAATGTCTATCTTTTATGGAAATCAGAAGCCTTTCCAGAGAGGCACAGAGACTGTACCAAGCCATGACCTGAAAAATTATTTTATGCCACTAAACTGATACAACAGGGTGCAGTAAAAATGTCATTTCACATGCTCCTGGACTGGACAGGGGCTTTAAGTATGATGGCAATCACGGAAAACAGCAGCCTACTGAAGATGAGCCAATACACGATACATTACCACTTCATATACCTCTTCTAATACCTCCTTGTACGTATGGTATGCATTACTGTCCTTTTCTATTTTGCACTCTCATCTTTTACCTACCCATATGACCCTTGTTATCCTTCTCAACCTCCATATTTGGGCCAAAAAAAGGAAAAAAATATACCAGACTAAATAAAGAAGCCATTAGAAATATGCTGACACCACTGGCCCTCAGTCATACTCATTGCCTCAGTAAAATTGCTTGTGTGGACAGAATGCAAATTCTGTTACAGTAGAAGAGGTATCTGAGCACCTGTAGACATCTAGGGGTCATAATCAGAGGATAAATAAGACCATTTCAAGTGTAATGTTGATTACACTGTACCAAATTTGCTAATAAAACCCCTCCATGCCTGAAAGCCACAGAGCCTAAGAAAATGTGCTTCCAAGAAGAGCTGCAGTGTGAGCTGATTTATAATGGGTGTGCAGTCATGAAGTGAAAATGGCAAAGCAAAAGTTAACACAAGACTGGGTGAGGTCATTAGGAGCCCCACTAAGCTGTATGCAAAATGACAAAATAAGGGCTTCTAAATTCCACTGCAAATCCGACAGACTGCATGCTGAAAGAAAATAAATGAGATGAACAAGGGCTCATCTACGTTAGAAAGTTTTACTGTTTTAATTAATCCCAAACCATAATTAAAGCTGTGAAATCTTTCTAGTGTGGATGCAATTTTACTGGTTAAATGAACAAGCACTTGGAGCTCATTATGGTTCAGATACATCATTTACCCATCTGACTGTACTGTACTCTGGCATATTTTAATACACCCAGTTTTCTTCCACAGATAGTTCTGGCTACTAATTTAAACTTTATGTAGAAGTATTTATCTTCTAGACCTCTGTGGAGGCAGGACTAGACCACAGAGATGTTCTTGAGATGGCTAGATTAGATCAGTCTGGTCCACTAGTGACATTACTCTAATTACACTAGTGACTATTCTTGAAGTGCTTGTCCTACGGTTCGATCATGAAATTGTAGTTAAATGTTTTCCCCAGTTCTACTAGAGGCTTCTTGGGTGTCCAAGAACACCAGTCTATACTGGTGCTTCTTTTCCTATAAGGAGGAAAAAAAAATTTCTTTCTTCTCTTACGTGGAGAAATGGGAGCTGGGATTATCCCTTACTGAAAGGGTCGCTAGTAGTTTTGGCACTGCAGTTAAATAACTAAATAAATCTGGCAAGTCATACATAAACATATTGGGCTTAAATTTCCATATAGTGTGTGCTTTTAATGACACACTGTGGATTTAATTATGCTGATTGCATGTTTGTTGGTTTACCTAAGCAACTAGCCCAGTGTGTTGTTCTGATGTTAGAGATGTCCTATCTTCAATATCCCTGACAAAAACAATATTATCAAGCATAGCTTAAATTTTACTGCAATATATAATAACAGAATAAGCAGTAAAAATGAAATCACATAATACAAAAATCACAGCAACAGCCATACCCTTCAGACTGAATGTGAAACATTGTTTTCTAGTAGAACTGGAAAAACATCCTACATTAAACAGGTTAAGAATTTTAAGTGGAAGTGCCTAGAATATTTTTCAGAAATTGTTTTCATGGCATCTTTTCAAAAGTTGTCATTCCCTAATGTATAACATACAGCTCAAGCCTGCATATCAGGTATCATCTCAGACAATAAAGACACTGAAGAATTTTTCACTTAAGCATGCTGTTTTGATGTATGTATCATCATTTTCCACAGCACAGAAATGTCTCTCTCTCCAGTCTGTACGTAAAAAGGGAAAGGTTAAAATGTTGGACGTTTAGAATTATTATCTAATGCACAGATTACTCTCACATGCAGCATACAAAAAATCATTATTTTATTGCTACAGAATCATTGAAAGTAAGTTTTGCAGCCATAAAATTTAAATTAATTAAATTAAATATTATTTTTCTACTAAATTTTATTTAGACTGTGTCAAAAGAGAATGCACAAGTCAAAACAAAAATATATACAATTCCCATTCTATGTTGCTAGTGACTTTTTTTTTTAGATGGAAAATGGTTTTTTTACCTTTAGGTTGTTATGCTCTCACTTACATTTTCTCATGAAAAAGCCTTTCACATAATTTGGCAGCTCTGTCTGCAGACAGAAAAATTATTGTGACTGCAAAGCTTGGATCTGCTTCCTGGGCACTGGGCATCAGGACACCAAGGTGCTTCATGGTTTGGGGTTTTTTTTGTTTTTTTTTTTTTACTTGCCTCTGTCTTTCCCCTAGTTTTTACCTCCATAGACAATAAGCTCTTAATGACAGCGCTACTCTCACCCTTTCTGTGCTTAAGGACTTAAACCAGCTGTTATCAAAATATAATTCCTCTTACTCATACCACAGTCACAGTTTGTTCACCTCTTTTCCTTACCACCCCATCAGCATTCTGCCGAGAGCACAGGAGAAATTGGACATAGGAACCAATCCTACACTACTTGGCATTTTTTTCCACCTACAGATCAAAAGCAATTTATCAATAAATAATTAATTGATTTAAAGTTACTGTATTAATCACTACACATTGTGCACTCTGCAATCAATGCAAATGTTACCGAGAGGTGGCCACTATGGCTTGCTGTGATACAAGTGTAAATGTGGCATATCTCATCGTGCATTTCAATCCACTCCAGGAATCAATACTACTGCAAAACTGAGAAGTCCGAGACGAAAGGAAGTGCAGAATAGTGCTGAAATCATGTAAGTCCTTTAGATGATCAAGAGGGAAAACACTTCACACTATTATTTACAATCTTTACAGTTGTGCTGATTACTATGATTATAGTAACTTTTAAGGGTCATTTCCTCTCACTCAGCATACAAATATGCTGATTTTTTTCCCCCTGCTAAGTGTTGAGGTACTAAACAAGGCAGTGAATATAATTTTGAGGCTAAAAAGGCAACTAGCATACACACAAAAGTCACAAAGCATTTTACTTTGCTGATAAATGTAGCAGAGATTCTTTTTGTTGCTAAGCATTCACTTTCTAGCTGATCTATTTCAAATTATAAGTCAACCTTCCTCTCCATCTCCATCCACAACAAGTATAAAATTATCCCTGCCTTTTCTCTCTTTGTCATCATTCGTTTATATTTTAGTTGGAATCACTGCATCAACATCTGCAGGATCTGAATGCTCCCAGAATTTGGAAATCCAGATTTCCCAAAAGGGCTCTTGGACTTCAACTGATTGTGGCTGAAACTCTTTTCACTTGATGTTTGCGTAACAGCCTCCCCAAGTGAAAGCCCTCAGGGAAGTTTCAATGAAACAGCATCAATGAGGACTCCCAGCTGACATTTAGGATATGGAATAGGACTTGGCTTGGCTGTCAAGGCAGAACGCATCTGTTACACCAGTCTGATGTAGAAGACTTGTGGTCAATGGGAAGAAATCATCAAATAACAGGGAAACTGAGTTTTCTATGAGTTAGGGCCAGGTGACGTCTCTTTTAGACCCTAATACATAAGCAGCTAGAGCATTTGGTATCTTCTGCCTCCTGACACCCTCTGGCATATGGGGCCCTGTTAGATAAAAACACTCAGCTGTCATGTTCTGCTGGAAGAAAAGCAATCTCCTTGCTATGCAGGTACATAAATATAGCTTCTTTTTTTTCTTGATTTCTAACACCAAAATAATCAACTGCAATGAAGCTCAGGGTCATTTGAATTAGGTTCTGCTTTACTCAGAAAACCGATGCAAGCTTGACAAAACATGAGAACCATTTCAGGTTTGCAATGAAGTCAGAAAACATTTGCATATATTAATGTTTTTTTCCAAAGACTTTATACAATCCGAGTTTCACACATTATGCTTGGTAGCACATCAAAATTCAGTTCTAAGTGATTTGGTTTTTATTGTTGTTAAATTAAGCACCTTTTAGAAAAAGTATGTCTATACATCTATCAACATATAGACAAATGGACGAATACATACACTCCTGCTAATACGCTCTTGAAAATGGAAGCACAAAGCAATTCCTTCATAAAGCATCACCCATCATTTATAACAAGTGACACTGTGTATGTTGCTAAGTGGACAGCATTAACTGTGTCATTCCCAATGTCCATAAGGAAATACAAAGATTTTTCATCAAAGAAAACTTTACCGAGGCAGAGGACTTTCAGTACGCTAAGTAGGCTAATTTAAAGAATGAAGGACAAATCATTTCTCACGTCTAGTGAAGACTGTATATGCTGACCTAATATGTATTGAGCTGTGACAAGCAGCTTTCTCTGAGCTTTTCACTACAGCACAGTTTATTTTGAAATTGGAATTTATAAACAGAGTATATTAAGAATCAATACATACATGGTCATGCATGTACATATTGCCTGGGACCAAAATACAACCATGAGTCACTTAGATTTATGTAGATCTGTTAGAAGTCCAAATAAAGCCTCCACTAAACAGATGAAAATTAAACAGAACTTTGTATATGTGAACTTTTGTTCAGAATGGGTTTTATTTCACCTAATGAAATGACAGAGTCCTGGAACAACTTCACTATTGTAAGCAAAAAAACAACAACTTGTCTAGCTATGCTAGAGTTACTACTACTATGTTCAGTCACATCACTAAACTATATGTGTTATGTTGTCATTTTTTTTAATTGTATGGAAACTTGACTGAAAAAAGTCATTATAAAAATGTTTAACTCAAAACCAACAAAATTCCTCTCAGTACTTGTTATCGACTTATATTTGAATTTTTCAAAGGAAAATCCCAGTATGTTAGATTTGAAATACACTTTATTTTGTACCTAAATCTAAATATTTCATTCAGAACTAAGAAAATAAGATATTGTTTTCCAGTCTAGTTCCAAAGGTTAGAAGAGGTCAAAGTTATTATCTTCAATTATTCTGTGTGCCCAAAAAACGGGATTCAGCAAAGCAATTAAGTGTGATGAGAGAGTCATATTACTAGTACCACTAACTTCAGTGAGGACGAAAGCAAATGCTTGAAGTTGAGAGACACATGCATGCTCCACTTCTTACCACGAGCCCAATTATAATGCCTTCTCGCCGCTGAGCAGAACGTTACCTCAGCCTTTAGTAAGATCCTCATTATTTAGCATGAGCAAAGCTAATTGGCAAATGATTCCATTCCTACAAAATGAAGTTTTTAAAAAGCTTTCTTCTGTACATTACAGCAAAGCCAAGGTCTTTCAAAGGTTTTTGTGGATGAGTAGATGAAAGGAGAGACAGAAGAAAAAGCCAATCTGAGAAATGAGTGGTCAAGATATACGGCTGTGCTGCCTCTGATTCAGACAGGTTTCCTCAAAGAGATGCTGTCCACATCAGCCTCCAATTTTCTACCAATTTGGCACAGACCTCTCTGGTTTTCACTAGAAACCCTATCCTTGAACAGAGATGCCTCTTTGAATTTTAACTTTAAGAATATATTTATGTTCCCACAGCTGAGAAACTAAAAGCCTCCCAACCAGCCTTTCAGTGTGAAGGCTGCAAGTAACACCAGAGAAGTGGACAGCTAAGCTGTAAATTAATACAGGATGGTATAAACTCACGCAAACGATACATGGCACTGTCATAAATCAGCACACAGTGATTTAAGGAACCTAATCATTAGGATGAATCCTGGAATAACTCTGAAGTAGAGCATCTCTGTTCTATACACAGCTAGTAACAGCTGGTGCACCAAATGACAGAAAAACAAACATGAACATGACTGTCTTCTGTGGGGATTGTTTGTTGTGTGACCGAATAACACAAGTTTCATAAACTCAGAGACTTTGTGCAAAGACAATTGAGGGTGTTTAATTAAATATAGCAATAAAAAAGGCACTTGTTTGTGTTTTAAAAACCACACAAAATCCCAATATTAGTATACCAATATCATCAGGTCTGGGAAAACACTTGTGAAGAAAAGTGTGAGTTTTCAAAAACAAAAATTGTTCTCCTTGGCTTCCCTGTCAATTGCAGTTAAAAAAAAAAAAAACCAAAAAACAAACAAAAACCCACCCTGCTAATCTGTATTGTTTAGTTGTTTAGTTTCTCTGTGGATGTTAAGATAAACCATTATTTGTTCTATAAAAACTTCAGTAAAGACTGTCATCCCACAACATTAGACAGCTATCTAAAAAATCAGTTCACTCTCTGGTGTCAGCTTTCTCCTCAGATTTTGAATGCAGAAATTAATGCATAATATTTAGAAATTGAAATATTATAAAATATACTAATAAAATATGTTAAAAAATAAGTCTGGAAATGCTGTGAAGTCACACAGTCTATCCCTTTTCTCAAAGAAGCTTGAACTATTCCTTGACACAGGTTTTGCAAAGAATTGTTTTAGAAGATGCTATGATAAAAATTCTACGTTCTTCCTAAATGGTGTGGTCTCATACTTCGATTTAACTGACAAGCCAAGAGATACATCTAAAGCAGCTAATACCAGTTAATTGATTTAGGGTTGGGAATGCCCCAAAACAATTTTTAAAAGCTTGGAAAAACCCAACCCTCCTACTCTCTTCCTTCTCTTTTGCAGGCAAATCTAACAGACAAAACTTAGTCAGGATTTGTTATGTGTACACAAGGAAGTTAGGTACCCCATTATCTTAAAAGCACTGTTGAAATTTAATACATTAATCCTTCCAAAAGACTTTGAAAATCCTCATCTGAAAGAATGAGAGTTGCCTTTTCATTAAAGGAACTATTTATTGTAACAGTATTGACTGTGTATTAAATTAATCCATACGCTTACACTCAACTGGAATTTGTTAAATACCTAGCTACCTGCTAAGTGTGAACGACTCCATAAGCATCAATGAGATTTTCAAGTGAGTGTCACAGCAAAGCTGCTTGGGTAGAACAACTATACTTTGGCTTGGAGAGCATTCCAGACAAAAGGCTAATCACATGAAATACTTTATCACGGAAGTTCAATAAAGCAACAAGTTCTAATAAGCTTAAGTTGCTCAAGGAGAGTTTAAGCAGGAAAGCAAGGTGGAATTGCACCGTTGAGGATTAATCACTTATGCAATGTATTATAAGAATTGCTATTTAATATTAAATTCACTCTATACTTTAAGCATTTCTTGTACAACATGTTCTAATAAAATGTTAAGTTTAAACTCCCTCTGTAGCCCTGGTCCTGAAGGGTTTGTTTGATCTAGCCGTATATATTGACTTACTGAGATCAGGGCATTACATTTTTCAAGGTTTTTGTTTATCTAGCACATATTTGCAGATATGGTCCTTTCTGCAACATTTTCCCACAATATCATGAACTTATGCATTGAATTGTTTTTAGGAGCAATATGAATTAAGCATAAAGCTAACGTAATTGGTATTTCAGTCATTATTTAACTGCTTTTCCCTGCTGCCCCATAGTCTGCAACCCAATGTACAAATTTACATTGGCAATGCAATAGTGGAAAAAGTTAAATAGTTTTAATAAATTATTCTAAAAGATATTAGATAGAGGTCAATTCCCAATTCTTCTGAACCACATCACAGAATTCACATTTAATTTTCTGAGAAAAGAATTTGGCCCCAGTCACTTATAAAACGGGATTAATCTTCTGGCTTTCTTCCCAGAACCTGGAATGAAAGTACACCTATGAAAACCTGCAGAATCATATAACATAGCTTCCCAAAGAAGGGAAAATCTTCTATGTAGCTTTATGAAATGGAATTTTTAGTTCCTTAGTTCCTTAGTCCCCTTCAACATGAGCCAGCTTATTCTGTCATTCATAAATTAATTAAAATGCCTGAAGTCAGAAGCAATTTCTTAAACTTGCCTTGAATGCGTGGGCTTTCCACATTTAAACATTTTTCAGTATGCATTTAAAATTGAAGAGTGAGTATGAGCAGCTATCATTTCTGTAAGACGATAATAAAGGTCAAACGTTTGTTAGATTGAAAGCGACATTAATACCTTCTGAATTTTTATTAGAGAAGGTCCATAGTGGTATCATTTTCTTGGAGAGTAATAGGTCAGCTGTCAAATCCATCACCATGTCTGTCTCTATTTTCCTACTTTCAAGCCAGGACCAAAGAGAATAGAAGGAAATCGAAGAAATATACTTCTCAAAAGCACTGAATTGACAACTTTAATTAAAGTCACAAGTTCAAGCATATGGCAATCCATTACCTAGAAATCCTAGAGTTGATTCTTCACGGTACACTGACCTAAAGAAATTGAATTTGAGGGACTGCACAAAGCATTTATATTCTTACGTAACTACAAACTCAAGAAATCTGCATGACTTAACTCAAAAGATATGAAAGACTAGATTTCAGCTGGGGCTGACTTCTTACTCAAGGGAATTAAAGAACCACCTTCATGCTAGGCATGATATCCTGGCCTTAGAATCAAACAGGTTATGGAGAGGAGTTACACTTTCAACTCCTGTTCTGAAACAGTTGAGCACGACAGTATGAGTAATAGACAGAAATCTGGCTCCATTTCACCTTCGCATTTACTAATTAGAGAGAGGGAGTTGGATGAGAGGCCAGGTACCTGGCTCCCATATCCTGCACACAGTGGAATACTTCTATAGACCTGACATTTACCATTTGCATGACAAATAGTCAGCAAATGTTGAGGCAAGAATCAGGTGTCAGTAAAATCACTATATACCATGATATATCATGATATATCCACCCCCCCACCCCAAAAAAAAAAAAACAAAACCAAACCATATCCGTAGCTCACATAAATTGGTATAACTCCTTATAGAAAACATGGATGTGCTATACCTTCTATGATGGTTGGGCATCTCAAAGTATCATAATATTTGGTTAATAGAATAGTATATACTTTTTAAAAAGTATTCACAATATAAAAAAAAAAAGCGATAGAATGAAAAATGCAGTGAAAAGAAAGACATATTTTACCTAATGCAATCATGCTTCTGGTTTTAAATATCAATGAGAGCTAGCCAAGCTACTTGTGTTTTATGTATTTGTGCATGTTGGTTTAAGAAGAACATAAAGTTATGTAAGTGTAAAAGTACTGCTGTTCTGCTTGTCATTCAGAAGTAACTGCACCTTTTTTTTTTTTTAAAGCAGGCCAAGATGCAGAAAATCTTACAAGAAGAAAATCCATCATTAAAAGAGAAGAGGGTAGGGGAGGGAGGAAAAGAGAGAGAGTAGGCACCAAAATTTATAAGAACTGATAAAGAATAAAAATCTGATGTCAGTGTAGCCAGGGCAAATCAGGAATAACTTCCCTGTACATCAAAAGAAATTTCTCCAGTTTTACACCCATGGTAATTCAATGAAAGCCTGAACCACAGACAGGAAAGTTAAAAAATATGAAAGTGATTAAAACAGTAAGGATTCACAGAAAAAAAAAAAAAAAAAAGTCATGTTGTTTAAACAGGGCTCTTTCTTCTATGAGGCTGTTTGATAAATAGAAGACTGCCCTAAAGTCACCATTGTTCTAATGGCTTCAGTGGAACAACACTGATTTTTACCAAGTGAGACAGAGACAGCTTTCCTGTCTGTAACAGAAGTGAACAGAGCTCCTTGCTCTGACTTCACACACCCAAATTCAAATATAGGTACCAATTTTTGCAGCCCATATTCTACCATGAATACAGACATTTTTAGTAGTGAGTATTCCAAATTCCTTTCTACATAAAGTTCTTTGACAAAACAGGAGGCTATTATTTACTGTGAATATACTGTATACCACACCTCTTAGAAGCCCCCAGATTCCAAAGCATTGATAGTGATAAATCTTATAAAGAACTTTCTAAAGCTGTGATAAAAACAAAGGTTCTTATTAAGTGAATTTTCTTTGAGAATGGAGGAAGAGATAACATTTCTCTATATTTTAGCCACTTGATAAAAAAAAAAGATTCTCCTCAAAACAGGACAGTGCTGAACTGAGATCAAATAAGCCACTTGAAGTGATTTATAGTCATGATTCACAGAAGGTACAGCCAAAGATGTCATGACTGGAGTGAAGAAAAGCTTTAATGGAATGAATGAAAGTTCTAAAGATGCAGAGAAAAATATTTCCTGTATTATTTAAATATTTATATGTTGGAAACTTTTTGACTTGAGTAATATCTCCCACCAGTCTAAAATACATTTCTCATGGATTCAGCTTCCACAGATCTTTCACATCAGTTTCTACAGATGAAGAAGGAAAATGGACACAATGGGAGTAGAGTAAAACTGATACAATACAGCACAATTAAAGAGGGAGAACAGGCAACCCTAGCAGTACACATGTAATTGCAGAGGTATTTCCTTCTCTGAAGCACTCTCTTTGCTATTATCCACATATAGCCAGAGAATAGAAGCAATTAATTTTTTAGCTATAAAATGTAGGAGATTTGGTATCCTTTAGGTTTTATTCAATGCTGTAATGACACTAAAAAAACTTCTTTATCTGGTACACATTAATATTATGGATTTAGGAAGAGTTTTTCCTGGTTTTAGCTGTCCACTAAAAGTTCGTGGAACACTGTATAAAGTATTTAAAAATCCTTTATTAATACCATGTTAGCATTTTGAGTCTCTAAGGAGGTAGATGTTGCAGGTTACCCACAAAGAATCTACTTTCAGTAATGAGGAGAGGAACTCTGACATCTGTCAACTAAGTAAATTCTACTGTTTAGTGAATATTGATCAAACAATCACAGTTAATGATACAACTCTGTAAGTGAATTAGACAAATGTTCCCACATGGCTATCAATTTAATTTCCCAGACTAAATTAGCTTCTTTTGTAAAGCAAAACCCTTTTAAGGAAGATAAATTGTTCAGTGACATCAATGTCCATTTCAATTATGACTTTATTCTGGTATAGGCTGTTCTGCATAAAACACCTGCTGTTTGCCTGGTTGTATTACAAGAACATACAGTGGGAACCACATGACACTAAGCTTCAACATTTATATCCCATTTCTCTCAAATATGGGATAGCTGATGTAAGTATACCCAAGCAATAATTACCTTTTTGTACCAGCCTATACAGTCTGCTGAGCTGAAATCACCATTGTTAGGAAATACACTGATTCAATCCACCTTAGCACAACCATGTTTCAAAATTGCTGGAGATAACAGCTGTCAGCTGAGATGAAATAGGGGTAAGAACAGGGAGCCAGAATACACCACAAGATACCCACAAATAGGTAGCAAACATATCTTAAAACCAGACCGATTACCTCTCAGGAGTAATTCATGCTGCAGTGGAGACAAAACGGCTCGGGGTCCAGCCCAACTGATTTCCCTAAAGCAACAAGGGAGGGGCAGGGCAGGGCAGGGAATGGTTTAAACTGGTCCCATTTAAAGAAGCAGGTAAAGCTTTTTCTCAAAGCTACTCTCCCTTCAGATCTGACATACTACTCACTAAAGTAGAGTAGTGGCTCCCCACTGACTTGAGTGGACTTTGGAAAGCCTGTTATGGAATGTGTAATATCTTTTTATTTCTGCCTATTACTTTTATTGACAGCAATTCATTAGTTTACAAAGACTGGAAAGGATCCTCAAAGTTAATCTCAACCAAAGGATCATTTATTTGCATACAGTTTATATCAAAATGTTTATGTTAAAATAAACATTTTTTTTTGTAAACATCATTAAACTTGATTTTGTGACAAAATGGCTATTAATTCCTTCTCCCAAGAGAGTCTTTTACTTGATACATTCTAGTTGCATATAACAGATAGAAGGAAAATATCTGAGTAGTTTTTTACTCAAAATTATAACTACTCTGCCTTTTTTCCCTCAAAAGGAAAACAGCTGCTGTTTAAATGATCTGGTCTTACATGAGGAAAGAAAAAGCTTTATCACTGCTCTGCAATGTCAGTACGTATATGGATTGCCCAGCAGAAAGAGCACAGCATGAATCTCAAAGCCTGTTGTTACATTATGCAAAAGCAGACGTAAAAAGAAAGAGGTTATAGAGGCAATTTGCATATTGCATTTAGAGCTTAATGAAACTCTTTTTTGAAGAGAGGGTCAGCTTTTTAGGATATTCAGGTGGCTAACTCGGTAAGAGTAAAGTGTCTAAATGCCTTTAAATCTCCCTTATGGTCCTCTTTCTGACATTTTAATTTCAAGAACTATGACGTTATTGGAACAATGAAACAAGTCGTAGTTAGACTATGAGAAAACTCCAAGGTTTCTTTTTCCCTAGTTGCTATGTGTCTTTCTGTGTATTTGATCACATTTTTAAAAGGTTCAGTCTAAGGATCCAGGTAAATAAGCCCAGAAAAGCTGTATAAGCACAGGAAACTGCTGAACAAAATCTCACAGAAATTCAGTTGTGGGCTGAAACTACATGATTTACAAGAGCTGCTTGAAATCCCTTTCATATCTTAATACTACAGCAGTGTCAAAGCTGAGAAAACACTCATCCCTTACAAATGTCACAACTATCAGACAATTTTGCATAAGGAAACCCTCCTCTTCCCTAAAAAGTCTGTGATGACTGACCTAACGAATCTGCCAGCTCCATGAACACTTAGCAACAGATCAGCTAGAGGCCTTGGATTACAATTTTGTGCTGCTCCAGTGTTACATGCTCTGGGAAACCATTCCTGCCTGTCCTATTCCCACAGGCACTTGGTTCTCATCTATGGCGTTATGAACATGCCAGCACACAGTGCATCCCTTCCCATACCAACTCCCTGATGACTGTAAATCCATTATAATTTTTAATAGAACAACCCAGCTAACCACCTGGAGTGATCAAGACTTATTCTTTTAATAAGAAATCTCTTGTTAACAGTCATCTGTCAGCTGAGGTCGTATCATGAGTCTATTGAGTCCACGATTGTTCTGTTTGCAGCGTATTCTTGTGTCATTCCTGAGCAAATTGCGTAACATGTCTGCTTTCCTCTTCTATTTACCACAGATATCTCTATCAAATCTGCAGTGTTGTTGCAAGCAAAATTTACCAGAAGTTATGAAGTGTTATTGTGAATAATTGATGGCAACACTAGGCCGGGCCACAAAATGGAACATCTCTGCCACTACTCATTCCAACATTCATTTTATTTCTGAATCCGAATGAAAGTCAATGAATCAAAATGAATTGTACACATTCATGTAAACTTTTCCTCATAATAAACATGATCCTATGAATCGTTTAAATGAAAGTACTTCCAGCAAAAGATTGATCTTTTTGTAACCACTTGTTATCTGGGAAAAAGACAATGGTGGGAAAGATGATTGATGATCACACACAATTAGATCATGGAGAGCTGGATGAAACCGTTGCTTCTCCAGAGTGCCAGTTTCACAACTAGTTATTTAAATGTAAAATTATGCACAGGGTTTATTTTTCATTTCTGCCTGTTATTACTGCAGAAGTCCCTCTCTTCCTCTGCATGCCTACATACATCCCCCACACACAGATCCCACACCTCCCCACTGAATCAATATTGCTTTTTGAGTAATTAAAGGTTTGAGACATACAATTGATTAAGTTTTTCTGTAATATAATGTATAAATTAATTTTTAGGTAATAATTTGTTTTCTTTTCATTTTTTTAAACCTGCAATCTACCAAAATACTTTGGATGTACGGACTTGTTTGGATCTGTAAAACAGACACTGCTGTACATTAGTGATGGCATTGCTAGAAGCCAATTTAATATTTGACTTGGGTGAAGGATTATTTAACAGTTGGCATAAGGATAAGAAAGTGTTACTTCTAATACTGACCTGAATGGTGTACCGGAGAATGTTCTCTTTTGGATGGGTTCTTTAGGTCCTACTTTTTTTGTTTGTTTCTTTCTCACTGAACTGGTTCAATATCTGCCTCATTAAGTGTCTTCTGAGATTTGACCCATTTTTCTCTGAGTACTCCTCTAAGACCTCTCAAAAAAAAAGAGATGAAAGCAGTCCAATTTGTTTGTTCTTTTTTTTTTTTTTTAATGTTATCTGAATAATCTGAACAATTATCTGAACAGTTATCTGAATAATCAGGAACAACTGAATCAAGTTTCATAGTACGAAAAAGACAGGCAAAGCTTGGTCTTCAAGGGAAATCCAAAAGATGTGCAGCTGGGATGGGATGGGGATAGGCAGATTTTTGCAGTTCTGTCCAGACTCAACAGGGAAAAGGTAGCATAAAAGAACACCTTTATACAGTTAACTATGCGTAGATACAGGCAACAACTATGAAGTCTTTTTTAATATAAAGTTGCCATAGCACTTTCATTCATCAGAGTACAAGGAATCCATGAGAAACAGTAGCCTGGCATGCACTACGCCACAACTTTGATCAAAACCAAAGAATCACAGTAATACTCTTAATGCCGAAAATTGAATGCTGCAGTTAATATATTTAGTTTCTTTTTAATATCCTCAGTAGGCTAAAGAGCAAATCTAAAAAGGGGCAATATTCTTTGATTAATTGAATTGTCAAAACTAAATCAGCATGATTGAAGAAATTGAAAAGGCAAGATAACTGCACTAATTTGTTAACATGGGCAATACTTTGCAGTTTCCTTTCTTGGGGCCTTTCTTGCACTTATCACAGATCTGCTGCCCATTGGATAAATTATATGTCTGAGTTTATCCAAATTTTCTGACATTCATAAATTCATCACTAAAATTATATTTGGACATACATTACAAGCACGTTAAGGTCTTATAAAATGTCTTTTGTGGGATCTTTTTACCACCGGCTTCATTGAATATAGAGATAGCCAGTTCTGAGCGCTTTTGCTTAGCTGACATGGGTAAACATCACTTTCTAATTTCCACTGTGATATTTTCAATAATACATCTCTGCACCTTCAAGAATGGAACTTCATGTCCTGAGACAGATAGATGATGTAGATACAAACAAGGAATCTGGCTTACTGAGAAATAGAAGACTAATCAATAGCAGAAAAAGTCTCTGTTTGTGGGACAAGGAAATGCTGGTTTGAGATATGCAAAATGATGGATAAATTCTCAGGGTTATTGTTTAGACTTTTAAGCCTAGAAGATTCAAGATCCAATTCAGCATACTTTCTCTTTTTTTCTTTTCTTAAAAGCCTACACTTCCTGCAAAAATTTCAGTTTACAGGTATTTGTCCCATTGTTTTAAAATAAAGTTTTCCATATACTCTTTCGCTTTTTTTTTTTTTGAACAAACATTTTATTGTTTCAGTACGAGGTTCAATTCTAGGATAAATTCAAATAACATCAGCTGAATGAACCAACAGCAGCCAGATGAAGTAAAAATCTTCTACCAGACATTTCTTTCCCCAGAGACACTGGGGAATAAGCAATGGTCTTTTCTGACTCCGGATATTTTATTATCTGATAGAATTTGGAAAAATATAGATGATTGCACAGATTGAATGCTTCACAAGTATGCTAAAACAAAACTCGAAATCATTGCTTACTGTAATTATTTTCTCTCAAATGTGTCAGAGTCATATCTCTAAGTCTTCAAAGGCTCCTTCCAAAAATTGAAACAATTTTAGTTACAGCTCTTACATTTCCCACAGGCTACTGCTAAGCTTACTAGAATCAGAGTTTAAACTGCTCAACTTATGGGGTTTGGCTTAGCAACAGACATTAATTTCAGCAATGCTTTTGTGTTAATTAGTATTTAGAATTAAACACATTGCTATTAAATACTGCATTATGATTGGTTTTCTGCTGTCCCTGATAATGATGCTTGCGACTGTGGACATTTTGTAAATGGCTAACAGAAAAGATATCATGACATGAATGCTTTGTAGTGGCAGTTGCAACTGACAGTGTAGAAGATAAGCAATCCCAAATACCCAAATTGTGTATCATTTAATAATTTTAACACTGATGGGAGTGCAACATTTTCAGAATTTAGATATGGATCCAGATCATAGTTTCATAGCTGGCCTAAATTACTATAATGGATCAAATTAAAACTCCATGTCCAAACATCTGCAGCTCCTCAAACCATGACCTAATGAACCATGAACAATTCAGCAGGTCATGGTAGAATCACAAGCTCTGAATATCTATGAGTATTCTGCAGAGACAGAGTTGTTATTTTGTTCTTTAAAATAGATGACTGATAATATTTTCACGGCAGCTAACTGCATAAAAGTACAGAGTGATTGATAGGAACAACTTGAATTTTTCAAAAGTAGAAGGAAAATAACTGAGAAGCTATGCGGTGATATTAAAAATAAAATTGATATAGATTGGTGTTATGATGAAAGAAAAAAAAAATCAGTATTGGCTTGAAGTACAGCATTTGCATAAGATGTGAAGGGTGAAGAAATTGTGGGACCAAGGTCAAAGAAAGTATGGACTGTCTTACATCTTATTTCATCTTTGTCTACAGTAGGAAGCATGCATAAGACATTTTAATTTTGCTTTACTACTTCAGTAGAAACCAAAAGAAAATAAAGCCCAAAGACACTACAGAGTAGCTGGGAACTTTACCTAGTTTCTATGAATCTGTTCAAGAAGAATTAGGAAAAAGAAAAACCAACAACAAACAACAGATAAAATATGATGACAGATCTCACCTTAAGTAAGCTGTACCAGAAAGGCAGCCCAAATAGAAAATCCATCTGGGTTAAGTACAGTGAGCCTGCATAAGGGCTAGTCAAGGAGGAGAGTTTAAAACAGGACAAAGAAATAGTCAAAATGTCTCCTGACAAGTTAGTCAGGCAAAATTATTCAACTCTGTGAGGTATTTGTTCAACATGTGTAACAAAAAGCATATAGCACTGAGTTGCGTAAGATCCTGGGATTTAGGAAAGAGAGGTATCCAGACTGACCAGAATGACAGTCCAGCTCTGGAGCAGAACAAGGGAAGCAATAATTATGAAATCACGGCTGGATTTTTTTTTTGTGGTAAAATTTATTTCATTGAATTAGTGAAACAATTACAGTGGCAGCTGCTGCATTTGCCTCTAAGAAATATTAGAAATGCCACCACAATCATTAAGAAAAGTTCAGGAACAAATGACATATCACTTTATAGCAACATCTGTTTTGAGGGGGAGTGATGGAGGGGCAAAATCAAGAGAGCTACATTGCATGTATACAATGAATTTCTACCTGCAAAAGCAAATTACACAGTCACTGGGAAAGCTAGAGTGGCAGTGAACGTCACAGTATAAAATATCACTCCAAGGTGACACTGCATGATTTGCAAGTTCAGTCTTCAGAAGAACTTGGTGTTCTACAGACTAATTCTTTTAAAACAAACTCCTGAAAATGTAACTTTTCAGGAGGCCTCTGCGCTAGGTCAGTCCTGTTTGGCAGGTGTTTGGAAAAAATCCATCCCCTTCCTTCTCCCTTCAAACAAAATCAATGACAGTAATTCCAGTACAAGCAATTGACCATATTTTTCGACAGATATCCCAAATGAACCAGGATTAGATGATCAGGGACATCTACAAATTCATCGATTTACATCCCATCTAAAAATAAACGGGCATTGAGTGTCGAAATTCCTTTCTAAAGGTGTTTGTATCTCTAGAGGTGTTTCCTGCTTTGCAGTCATGACTGCTCCCAGCAGCTCCCACAGTTGTCCCTTGGCTAAAGTGTGGCATGAACAGTGTGTTGGGACAGGCAGCTCCCATGGGACTGAAAATCATGGATTTAAACTCTCAACAAAATGGCCACCTGAGCCTGAATGTCATTATTTTTCATGTGCCAGAAAACACTGTGAAAATCAACATCAGTGAAAGAAAACATAACGTTTAATTAAGAAAGGATCTTGATTTCGGTGTTGAGATGCTTCCAATTCTGTCTGTGCACACTGCACACAAAGCTGTAATACCTGTTCTCTGGATTCTTCAGATATAGTCAGCTGGGTAATGTTAGCCAGCATGTTATCCATTTATTGATTAAAGAGAAGCAGATCCCTTTAGCTATTCTTGGTATACTATTATCTTCTAAAACCACACAGACATGGCCTTGAAAATTCTCCCATTGCTTTGCTAAATGATTCATATCAATTCATGGAATAAATGAAATGGCAGCAGCGCATGGGTCTCTCTCAGCCACAGCATCTCAGCACAGGAAAAATGTGTTTGATGTAGGCTGAAGTACAGAACAAACGTTCAATCTAGTATGCCTGCATGTTGGCCATTAATAACTTTAGTCAATGAAACAAAACAATGCTTGCTGCTTATCCACTTACTCTAATCAGGAGTGAATTTCTAAACTTTAAGTTACTGAATAAGTTAAACAACTTATTGTTTTGTACTGCAAAACTTCTCAGTTTTGCAAATCTAGTATGACAGAAATGACTTAGTTAACAAGCCCACAAACTTTCCAGGGCAAAATTTTAACTTATTCTCCAATGCTCAAAATTACACAAGCATCATTTCTTAACTGTGCTTGGAAAATATGAACTTGATGTTTTCCTTGCTAACATCATGGCCAAGCTTTCCTGCCCTTACTGCAAATTTACTCTTCCATTGTCCAGAGACTTTCTAAATTGAATAAGTTCTAATATTCTGCAAAATACAAAAAATACTATTTTTAATATTTTTAAACAATTTATCTCACTAACCATACCTTTTCTGCTGTGGGGCAGTGCCAAATCTTCAGGCCTTCTTCTACAGTAAAGAACTCAAGTGCTTGAGAAAGGGCTCAGGAGCCCAAGTGTCTCAAGAACTCATATCCACAAAAGGGAGATTTTCTGCTTCATTTCAAAAAGAAATAAAATGGAAACTCTTCGCCTCAAGCTTCTTTATCTCACCACTGCAGGCTGCAGAGCGAGGTCAGAGCGACTCCCCACCAGAGGCAGATTTCGGATGTCTGTGCTTAACAGAACATGAATATTTTGTTCACATCTTGATAGATTGATCCCAACTAAAAAACTGAACTTTGTTTCATTCATTTTGATCTGCTTTTCTAAACTGAAATATCTTCAGAGAACAGGAAACACACACATAAATTCAGTTTATTTGAGGCAATACTTTTCTCTCTTTACCTGGAGTCTTTGGGCAGGTCAGGGCTTTTCTTTTCCTCACTCTCCAAATGATGCGACTGAGGAGCTCCCCAGACCTTCCAGGCTTCGCCCCTGCCAAGACGGTGCTGACTGGTGATCCCGCTGCAGTTGACTGCCTTGCCTCTGGTGAGGCTCTCAAAGGCTGTGTGCCGGGACCCTGGGAAAGAGAGTGGTTAGGAGGAGTCTGTACCGTATTTGGAGCAAATGAGCTGGTCTCTACTGTATAGATTCTAGCAGACAACATTTTTTGTTTTAATTTTAAGAAGACAGTTCTGATTTTCTTGTGAAAGTTACTGGTACAAAAATAATGTTCTGCATCCCCCTCTGAAAACAATGACAGATTCATTATATCGGAAGAATCTTTAATGTGTGAGCCTTAAAATAGCATCTAAACTATCTAGTCTCCTTTTCATCTGGTTTTGAAATGCTGAAATGAGCTGGCCTGTTTCTCTTGGGGTTGAAATAATGTGTGTGCCTAACCTTACATAAATAAGACAAGGGAGAGAAGCAAGTGTAAGGAAGAGCATAGCTGCTACAAATCCTAAGCACATCACTCACAGCAACTCTCCTGAGCTTCTGAGAGCTGAAAACATGGAGCTGAAAAATAATGTTGCACTACAAACCAAGAACATTTAGCAGCAGCTGTATTCTTTTTCTACAGCTGTTATGAGAAAAATCATTTCGCATTCCAAGTTTCTTCCATTCATTTTGCACCCAGACAGTAAATTTCAAAGATATATCCTCTTCTTTCTCATGCCTCCCTCCAGAAGCTGGTGTACCCGTTTCTGGGTACAAAGAGGAGTGCAGACCTCCCACCTCCTCTCAGATATGCATGAGAGACCTTTTTCTCTTGCAGTGCTGTGAGCTTGTTCCACCTAGGAAGAGAGTGATGGGGTCATCAGCCTCTGAGCTGCCAGCTAATCCTCACAGCAGCATTAGCTGCAACATCATCTCTCTGCCTTCAGTGAAACGTCACAGTAATGAAAAATGGAAAAGACACTATTCTGCAACTGCAGAGCGAAGCGTAAGGGAGATCTTCAAACAAGAGCCAGTTCTGAAAACTCCTGCAGTTCCTGTCAGCTCACCTGCTAGGGCAATTAGGAGTCTACAGTGCTGTCTACTGTTTAATGCCACAACATGTGGCCAAAAGTAAATAAATACATGAAAGATAAATTCAGCATATGATTTATTCATAGTGTTTTATGAATGAAAAATAAGAAAATCATTAGGAATTAAATTAATCACAGAAACCGAGGAAATTTGGCCAAAACTCCTAGCGTGGCTAGTTCTGCAGTAAATTTACCTTGGCCCTAAACAAGTCACATAAGCTCTCTGTGCCTCAGTTTCTCATCTGGTGAAAGGAATGCCACAGCAGTATGCACACTCTTTGCACATCTGGCCAGTGTGGGACCTAAACTGTAGAGATGGTGAGCTGTTTCTGATTTGGGGTCACCTCTGGAGTACCATTTGGCAAGTAGAGATGCTTGTGTTACATCTGAAATAGGGGGTTTAGGTCTTTTCAACCCCTTGGTGTGAGCGTGTGTCCCTGCTGCTTTCCAGTCTGACAGGAGGGAGGAGGTATGACCCAGCTCTCTCTGCTGGGAAGAAATCCCAGAGAGCGGCTCCAGGAGGGAACATCAGTGCCTTCAACACAGAGAGACAAGTGAGATGTGGTAATCTGCTTCTGTGTTTTGGAAAGCAGCCAGAGAAAAACAGCTTTCTGAGATCCAAACTCCAGGCACAATTGATTTCTAAACTCTAAGAATTTGAGGACACTCCAATCTAATTGTACATATGAAAGCCAATCCTGAGCAAAATTAAAAACTGCATCTGTGTAATGCATAGTACAATGGGACATGGACAGCTAATAAAAGTAGCAGTAATAAAAAGGATTTGTAGGAATGTGAGTATCTCACTGGCTCAGAAAGTATATTAATCACCACTGTAGTAAAGTGAGAGAAAAGAGACATTCATGTGAGCTTGCAAAGAGACATCAGGCAAAGCATGTTCTACCCGAGAGTCAGTAGTCTCTCAGAGAATACAAGAAAAGTACATCTCGGCTCTCATTAGGTACCTTAAGTAGTATCATGGTGAAAAAAAAAAGAATGTTAATTGCATATGTTTTCAAAAATACTCCAAATTACTCTATTAAAATAAAGACATGCCTCAGGGAAGTAGCTCCTGTTATGCATATCAATAGAGTAAGAGAACTCCTTTGTGTTTATTATCTCTTTTTTCTCTCTTTGTTTCCTAGTGAAATCTCTCCCATGACTGTTTGTACAAGTTGATCTTACACACTTGTCCTGTCCGACTCTCTCCATGGTCCAGAGAGACCATGTAACTTGCACTACTGCAGTAACTTATTCACAATCACTATAGCTCCTCTTATCCCCTATAGAAGCCAAAAAAAAAAAATTAAAAAGAGACAGAGAAACGAAAAGAAAAAGGGCAAAAATACATATTAAAATGAACTAATAACGACAGACCTGACAGGTGACACCCACCCTTGCCAGCATTCCTGAAGGCAAAAGGGATGAGCCAGCTTTTAACGCATAGATAGAATGTGACAGAATAAAGAAGACCCAGAGAAGAAAAGGCGCTGGCCAAAGTCTAAAACTTTGCAAGAGAGGTTGCTGGGCAGCTGCATCTGGAACAGCACCACCAGCACTGCCCAGCAGCCAGTTTGAGGAAGGATAACAGCAGTAGTAGTACTAATATTAGCAGGTTCTGGATTTCTAATAGAGGAAGTGATTCTTCAGTTTCATCTGAGATTTTAGTGAGAAGCTCAAATTAGGAAGGCGGCAGCCTAATGAATGAAACAAAACCAAACTCTAGAATACCTGTGTGTCCTAGGCAGTTATAGGCAAACACATTCATACACATGTATATGTACGTGTTGTGGTTTAACCCAGCAAGCAGCTAAACACCACGCAGCCATTCACTCACACCCAGCCCCTCAGTAGGATTGTGGGGAGAATAAGAACAAAATGGAAAACTCGTGGGTTGAGACAAAAACAGTTTAATAGGACAAAAAAAGGAAAGGAATAATAATAATAATGCTGCAAAACAAGTGATGCACAATGCAACTGCTCACCACCTGCCAACCGATGCTCAGCCAGTCCCCAAGCAGCAGTGCACCCCAGCCAGCTCCCCCCAGTTTATATACTGAGCATGACGTCACATGGGATGGAAAATCCCTTTGGCCAGTTTGGGTCAGCTGTCCTGGCTGTGCCCCTTCCCAGCTTCTTGTGCACCTCCAGCCTGCTCGCTGGCAGGACATGAGAAGCTGAAAAGTCCTTGACTTAGTTTAAGCACTACTGCTTAACAACTGAAAACATGAGTGTGTTATCAACATTATTCTCATACTGAATCCAAAGCAGGGTCCTATACCAGCTAGAAGGAAGAAAATTGACTCTATCCCAGCCGAAACCAGGACAATCTGAGATATAAGGTATTAGCTGTATTAGATACTTAATGCTCATGAGAAGCATGAAATGCTCTCTCTCTCTCTAACAACTGAAAATGCATGAAGTCATTGATCCTGGGAAAGAACTACCAGGTGCTTGGTTACCAGCACGCTGTTGCACTGCTCTCTACCATTTGCCAGCTCAGGCAAGCTGTACGTCTGCCCCAGCTCTCTGTCCTGGCAGGCAGCCTGATGTCAGCTTGCAGTGCTGCCAATTCGGCTCCACTGAATGGCCTGGGTCCCATTGTGCGTGCTCTGCTTTCACGTTTGGCAGTGAGTGGTGATAATAGACATAACATCCCCAAAGGCAGAGGAAAATCAGGTAGCAACTGTTAATCAAATACAATTGCAATGTCTACTAATCCGTTGTACAATTGTACATTGTGTAAACAACCAGTACTCCTTAACATAATTTTTTTTTTTAGCAGGAGTACACAACTTTCTTCTTCCTTATCCTCATAACTGAAGGGAATTTCTTTTGACTTCAACAGCCAGACTCTGAAACTCACTCTTCTACTGGATACCGCCTTACTTGAGAAGACACAAAAGAAATTCAATAGCCTTTTATAAGAGTCAAAGGATAAATATATAGGTATAAACCTAAATGGTTTATCTAAACACCTTTACAGCTCCAGGACTCACTTAAAATGATACCCAGGACAAGAGAACCCTTATATAAGCCACTTCTCTCTCCTGTATTTGTAATGGAAACAGGTATTGTCTTCAATTGAATGAGCATATAAGCCAACATTATGAGCTATAAACTGACAAGAATAATATGTCATTCCTATGAACTGATTTTTGCTGAAATCCAATAAAGAAATAGCAAATAAATGTTAAAGATAGTTCAACCACAAATGCAAGCCTGTGCATAGAATCAGCTCCTGTTCATGGCTATAAAATATTGGGGCTCTTTTAACTACACTGGAGAGAATATTTAAATACAGTAGAAGAGAAATAGTTACTGTAACAGCTATGTTCATAAATGGTGTAAATCTGAATTTTTCAGGATAAAGACTTGACATGTTTTTAAGTCTTCTGTGTCTCTGCTTTTCCAACAGAAAGAGCATTTTCTTCTCTAAATTTCTGTAATCCACTATGTGTAAAGGAAAATTCTATTTGATTCAATCTTTGCTTCAAAGTTCCCAAAATAGGAATTAGTCCCAAAGGCACAATCACAAGTATTTCATCAGGACACAATTAGCAGTCCCACTCATACCCAACAGAGTAAATATCAACCTTGAAAATGTCTGCACCTGCCAATTTGTATCACTGCTTTCTTGGGTAAAGGGAGAAAACACTCAAATTCCTCCAAGAACTATTTTTCATAAAATTCTGTATCATTATGTATGTTCTATGTAAATAAAATTCTAAGCAGGTAGACAAAGAATGGCAAGAAGGCAACATCAACAAGGCAGGTGGCTACAAGCCAGCAGCATCTGACACGAACTGTATCTTTTGGAGCCTTGCCTAGAACTAACTACATCGTGCAAGACACTTGTTTAATTTCAGAAAAGCTTTTCAATGTCATTAAGAAACAGAGAAAATGACTGTGATGGTGTTCTATGTATCTTTTCTCGAGAGGTTTTGCAAGGATCAGAATGCCTGTGAGCAATGGTGGCCAGGAATAAATATTACACAGAAACTCGAATTAGAGAAGCCAAAGAAGATGAAAGAGTTGGGCTGGAGGCTGGTGCTGTGCAAGGATCCCTGAAGGAGGGCCAGGCTGCAACAGCCCCCAGCTTCTATTGGTGACAGGGGATGGTCTCCATCCCCTCCAGCTCACCTTGGAGAAGAGCAAGAGCTGGAAAAGAATTGGCTGTTTTTTCAGTGGAGAGCTGTGTCAATTAATATAAACTTCAGAATGTGAAAAATCCAGATAGCATGTGTCTTCTTATTTCCCTTGAAGTATAAAGATTAAAAAGGAAGAATAATTACACAAAATAAGCTAATCTGCAAGTGAAGGGAATGACTGAAAATTAAATATCTGCCTATAGAAAGGGATAATAAAGCATATTGGAAAGTAAATAGATTTGATGGGAATATGGAAACTATGTGGCTAGAAAGGAGCAAAGTACCTTGACTTGTGTCAAAAAAAATTCTGATAATGAAAATGACATTTAGAAGTTAGAGTAGTGGAAAGAGAGCACATCACATGCAATTTAAAATGCAAATTCCCTGCAAATGCAAGAAAACCCTGAAGATACTCCAAAGGCAATCAAAGAGCATAACCAAAATTTAAAAAGTGAAAGACAAGAGAAACTCATATGTTCAGAATTGCTTTTTTTATATATATATATAAAGATACTGCCACATGCCATTCAGAGCTTGTTACATTTCTGATCTGAAAACCGACATGCAATCTATGGCAAAATGGGTCCAAGTTTTATGTCCTACAGCCACCAGGTCTGCAGTGCAGCCGCGCAGACCATTTGTCCCACTGTTTCCCATTTACCCCCATATGACCTGACCTTGGGAGAGACTTTGGTGTCAGAGTTTGAAGCAAGGTAAGATTACTAGGAACCGAGATTCCTGGATATTACACAATGTTATGCTAGCATCCATCCAACCACTCTTTGCTCGTGTACCAACACACCTAACATGTTTCTCACCTCGCTGCAGCCCTGCTCAGAAGGGAAGCGCTATTCTTTCCTGTTGGAAAGTGCAGTCTGTCTACACTGCAGTTACAGCAAAGATGGTTGAACACACATGTGTGCTGATCTGGGAGCTGCAGTTAATCTGCAGTAGGATGTGAATTGTATACATTAAATGTCCAAATATTTACTGGATAAATCTAGTCCCTCCAAAAGAATTCAGTTCCAATATGTCGCTGAAAAATTCTGTGAATGTTGAACTAATGTTTTCACAGAAGCACCAAATATTAGGAAAATGGTTCCATTTTCCTACCATTCCCAGACCTGGGATCCAGGGTCAAGGTAGAAAATATCTAAAAACTCCCATGGGAGCGCTCAAATAAGACCGAAGATACACTGCCAGTATTTCATATTTCAAAACAAATATAACCACTGCAACACTATTCACAGGTAACCACCGAGATTGGTGCTGGTGCCCAGATTGCATAGTAGCTTAGTGGAAAAAGCACTTCCTCTGCAAGAGCAAGGTTGGAAACTCACTGCCCTCTTGAGTAGAGGGGGATCCATCCAGCTTCACCGGACTCATTCAGCCACTGGACTACAAAAGCCCTAGGATGCCCTCCAGACCTGCTACGGCTACCTCACTCTGCAGCCAAGGGTGAAAGGATTAGGAGGACAGGGGAGAGCAAGCAAGCAAACAAGAACATGGCCCTACAGCTGAGACACAAAGGGAGCCTAGGAAGACTGTCTCATATGAATAGTTCTGGCTTTTGGTCCACTTCTGTATTGTGGAAAGCCAAAGGAGCAGGAGTTGGCATCCTGCCCTCCCACAAAGTGAGTGAAGGGTTGAACTGTAAGTGTATTGCAAAAGGTGGTCTGTTGTTTGCAGGAAAGGAGTCCAGACTGAATTTGTAGAACAGAGAAGCACCCAGCATGCAGCCCCGTGGGGCTGGGACTGAGACAACCCCCATAGCTGCTGGTTCCCACTATTTAGCAAGCTCTAGTCAGAGCCTGCACCATGGGCAGGATGCAGGTATCTTATTTTATCATATTGGAAATTTCCTGACCTTAAATCACTCCATTTCAGTCAAAGCCTCATTTCTTTAAGTATTGCGACTCCCAAATTGCAGAAGCCTAAGCGGGCGTTCTGGACCTTACTGCACTCTTGCTATATCTATCATCTAAATGTCGTTGAGAACTTTGAGCCCTTGATCATCTATCTTTTAGAGGACATAAAGAAGCAGAAGCAAATTTCTTAGCACAGTTCTCCCATGCAGTGAGGAGGCCCTTGAACCTTTGTATTTTCAGTTGTGAACTAATTACAGTCTATAATTCTCTGTTGAAGTGCAAAATTACACACACAAAAGCAAGCACAAGGAATGCTAATTTGTGGGTGTGTATCAGAAATGAGTCATTCCACAGTCATCGCCCCCTCTTCATCTTATATTATATTACTAAACCAACAGTGACACTATTCATTAGTTTAATTGCTCAACTTACATATTTTACTGTATTCAACTCCAGGAAAGTAAAAGAACTGAATAAATACCATGCCTGTAAAGTTTCAATTTCCCTGATTTAAACTACCACAGCATGCAACTGACATAAAACTACAGATCTTTTTCTCCTAAACTTCAGCTGAACTTCATATCCCTATGGGGAGAACAGTGATAAAAAAAGCTTAAGTAAGGATTCTTGTACTCACCAGGTACAGCTGAACCAGTGTGGAGGAAAGCTTGCTATGCTCAGGGAAATTATTATTCCTGGAAAAAAAAAAAAAAAAAAGAAAGGGAGAAGAGGGTTTCTTACTTTTTTTACCTGGTCCCTGATCTGCTCCAGCACAGCTATGAATGGCTCCAAATTTAGAATATCATTAACAGTGTGTTATTTTATACAGCTGACTTCAGCTAATTGGTGATCTGACCAGTAGACACCTTGCTATCCAGAACTGCGTAACAGTTTACAGATGCATATCTGTCTGCATCTCTATGTTATGCATTTTATCCTTGTGTTATTTTAACCTCTTCGTGGAAACAAATGCTCTTCTGCTTTGAGTTGGTATGTTGCCAGGCAAAAAAGGTCCTAGCCTATAGCTGCAATTCCCAAGCTGCATGACAAATAATAAATAGTAGTTACACAAGACAATGACACATTTTTCAGCCAATATTCAGCAGAAATTGTACGATGGAAAAACAAAACCAGCACCAGGAACACTGACAGAGCTCTGTGATTGATTTGCTTTGGGCACTGCTATCAGTCTCCAGCTTTTATGAACACCTATTTCTACTTTCTTTTCTGGCTGCCTTCTTTGCCATCTCTGCTGCTGTTTAATTCTGAGTAATGGTAAGGGAAATTACTTTAAAAATTATTTATGTTTTTGTAGTTGGATGAGCAAACCAGTGCTACTTGGGAAAAAAAAATGTTGGTTTTGATCTTCTGGGCAGTTCTTCATGTGTTTTTAATAGATATTTTTATTTATGAACAGAAAGCTCAGCTGAATCACTACCAGGACCAATTTCATGGGATTTAGAAAATAGGTTCAATAGTTTCATCACATCCAAACATTCATAAGTAAATCAGGTGCCTCTCTACACCAGGTACTCGGAGCACAGGAGTCAGCAGGGCTCCTTTTGCTGTGTGGTATCTTTGGGTTTAAGAAGCTTGGGAGGGGAACCAGAAGCTCAGCATTTGAAAGAGGAAGGGTGGGATTATGTGTAAAATCATTAAAGAAAAAAATATCAAAAAAGTAAAGAAACCCAAGCCAACTCTAGGGATAAGTTTATGAGCCAAGGATGCAGCCAACTGAGGGCTGTGTAGGATTTAACATTGTGAGTAGCAGAGATCTGTGAATATTTCTCTCCTTCCACCCTTCCTACAGGGATGAAACCCTGACCCTGAGAGCTGTGGCCCTGCAGTTTATTCTCTCTCTTTCCACTTGATAACTGTGAGAAGCAAGGCTTAGAATACATTATTCACCTCTAAGACTACTCAGTAACTGAGTAAACAACATGTTTCACTGTTATCTAAACTGATGGGTAGAAAACAAATAGTCAATTATATAAAATGAAATACATGCATTCATACATACATGCATATGTGTGTGTGTGTATATATATAAAGTGTTTGTGGTCAGCAAAATCATCCACGTAAACATTTGAAGTTGAAATACCCTTTCTTATCCACTTAAAACCTCACCCCTACATTTTTACCTTTCTATCCATAATCCATCTTTCCAAAGAAACCCTAAAGAAGGCAATTTATTCTTCAGCAAGGCTTAAAAAACCGTAAATGTGAAGCAATTAATTAAATGATATCGAAATCTGATGACAAATAACCTGAGTAACTGTTAAGCTAGACAAATATGAGAAACAACTACCTGTCACTTAGATACTGGACTGGAATTAAGGAGATTTAAAGCAATTCTCAGATCCTCCACAGACATCAAGAATGACCTTTGGACAAGCACTGAATTTCAATTCCCCTTTATGAAATAGGGATGGCAATAATATTGACTCCCTTTCGCTTCAAGGCTGTCTTGTCTGCTTAATTGTAAGAACACTGAGTGAAAGATGACTCATCCTTTGTAAGTCTAACCCTAAGCATTTTCCTCTTTCTCCAAAAAGTTAAAGAACAGTATCATTGAAAGGGTCTTGTATAGAGCAAGTTACCAGTAAGTAGAGAAAGTAAAGAATGAATCCAAAGGACAAAATCGTAAAGACAGGTTTTACTACCAAACTATATATTGCAAAAAACAAACAAACAAACAAAAAAAAACCACCTGGAAAATGCAGGCTGCCCGAAAGGCATTTACTGTATTTCAGGGACAGTTTCATTTGCCCAGATGGCAGAGGAAGTTACTCAGGGAACTGGTGCCATGAATTTGATTCTGACTCATAAGAAGAAGCTAAGTAAGAATTTGGAAGTAGAATAAATTGAAAGTTGAAATAAAAAAAAAAAAAATCAAGAAATTGTTTGAGTTGTCTATTGCAAAAAGCAGTGCAAAAAGAACAGTGAAACCCAACAGATTCAGGGAGTTGGTAGTTTGGATCCTTTGGGAAGAAATTCTAAGGGAAAAATAAGTGTATGAGAATTGGCAGTTATTTAAACAGATTGTATTACAAACACAAAGGCAAAAGAGTCTACTATACAGGAAAAAGACTTGACATGACTCTAATTTAAAGAACTTAAAAACCCAAAAAGAGCACATCATAAAGGAGGAATGGAAAGGTATTATACAACTGGCAGGTATACACTCAGAAAAATGAAGGTTAAAGAGTTATTCCTAGCAAGAAGTATCAGAGAGAACACGAAAAGGGTTCTTCCAGTACTGTGAGAAGGTGGCAAAGGTATAGGTTATTTAATAGGAAAAAACAGCAAATATGAGATGACAGAGAAGGCTGAAGGATTCAAGGTGAAGAATTCAAGGTATTTACTATCTCAGTCTTCCCCAAAGATCCAGGTGTTTTATGTGCTGGTTTCAACAAAAAGACAGCTTTGCAGACCACACTAAGGAACAGTACGCATATTCAGGTATGCACCAGGAGACAAAAATGCTCAACGTTCTCTGTACACCAAAACAAACATCCCATTTGCTAACATTTATGAAAGAAGATGGGGATATCAAATAACAAAGCAGTTAGGCAATCTATATCAATTTTCATATAAGAAAAAAGCCTTCAAAAGCAATCCATACCATTTGGGGACTAGCACACCAACCTAACACTTGGTCATAAATTTGAAGTTAAACAAAGCAACGGTATTTTACATTTAGATTAAAAATTGATATCAGAGTCCCAACCACATCTGATCTGCTACCTAAAAGAAGTTGACGCTAAGCCTTTTGCATGGATCCAAGCATAAATTGAGTTTACTGGAACATAAGACACATTTATTCTCCCTGTTATGATCCTGTAATACTTACAGTTCATTGAAGAACAAAGCTTTGAAAAAATAAGTTAACTTTTGTGTCACTTTAGTGTTTAGGTGAATTATTATTTAGCAAGCCTAGCCTGTTTGTTGTTATCTAAAACACACAAATGTTTCTACCATCTATTTTTAAGCACAAATTGAATTTTAGAAAGCTTAACTCCCTGGACTCTTGATTTTGTCTGTAGACAATGAGTCAGTGTAGGAGCTTAACTCAGCAGGAGCCTGTCTCTCTGTAAGGAACATAAGTAAACTAGTCTTTGAAGTCTGACTGCCTAAAATTAGATTTTTTTTCAATACCTCACAATATCTTGATTGCGTTTAACTGCTTGCAGACGGAAACTACAACCTCTCTTGAAGCAGCCCTGAATATCAGATACTCTCTGATCATTCTGATGTGGTTGACTCGCATTAAATCCACTCCGACAAATGAAAGATGCTTCTCAAAATGTCCCGATTTTTTACCAAGAAGTAGAAATAAGTGACCATCAGAGTGGATAAACAAGAAGTCGTAACTGAAAGAGACAATCAATAAAAATCTTCAGTTTGGGCAATTTATTGCTTCTTTTTATATTTTAAGTACATATAGACTTGTGCACCTGTTATCAAAGTCTTTCTCTTAATTCTGGCTTAGGCTATACAGACATCTCTGAGGGCATAACCTCAGGTCCCTGAAAGAATTGACCCTCTGGATTATTATGATTTACCAGTTACAGAAATAACAGTAGTCTGGACAGTGTCTGTGTCTCACTTCCTAAGCCATGGACACAATAGCTTAGCTCATCACAGATGAAGCAGCACAGGGAGTACTGAGTCTCTGGAGGTGAAAACTGTAAGAAAGTAAATTTCACCTAGAATATTTTATTATTTTCTTTCCCCTGCTTCTGTGTTTTTAATTCTGTCTGTAAACCTCTAGGCATAGCATCTTGGTACAGTTTCTAAATATCAGTGCAATATAAATCAAATGTACACTTGGTGTTTATTATTGTAAATGTAATATCAATTAGATGTATCACAAGGGAGAATAATTATCTAGACTTAGAAGAAAAAAATCTGCTCTGCATGAATATCTAAGCATATTAATGGTCCCATGGTTTTCCTCTAAACAGTTAGAACAGATTTTATTTTTTATTAAAGAAATAAGTTGTCAACTAAAAGGCATTCTTTTTTTTTATAATTGGTGTTACTTTAATTAGTGTTACTTCATTTTGTGGGAAGAGACTATTTTTTTTTTAAAAAAAAAGAAACAGTATTTTATTACAACTCAGCACCCTTTCTCTGGAAAAAAAAAAAAAAGAAAGAAAAAAAAAGAGAATATTTAAGACCGTTCCAATTGCCAGTTGACATCCAGATATTCTTACTAATAAAGACAATAGTTTAATCCCTTAACTTCACACACATGGCATTTATTCAATAAGACACTATATATAACTAAGTGAAAAGATCAGCATGTGACCCCATGAATTTATAGCCACCAAGACTTCCCCAATATTTGTATATATGGTCCCAGATATAGGTTAACCTATGTGCTTATACTGCAATTTGGAAAAGAATATAAACATCCTTTAGAAGTCTAATGCAAATACCACATTGCAGATATACAACAAACAGCAATGTTGTGTGCCTATTACCATCCTTTTTTTTTTTTTTTTTTTTTTTTTTTTTTTGAGAAACATGGCTGGGGTGTGGGAAGAGATGAGCAGATGCTGGGATGGTGCAGCATACATCCTGTTTTACCTCTAGTATGGCACCTGTAGCCAACAGCTGCAGTTGCTGGCAGCAGTACAGAAACCAGTAACTTTCTGCTCCTCTTCTGAACATTGGAGCTAGAGAAAATATGGAAGAAATTGTACCTAGAAGTGTGTGTGATTCATAGTGCCGTGGGCCAAGTGGTACAATTTATGCACTATGTCCTATCTAGCCTAGCCCAGAGGCTCTGCATAGCACTTTGATGAAGATTTAATTTATCTCCTGTAGTGATAGTATAGTCTGTCAGATCAGAATTTAAGTACATTAAACAGCAACACCATAAAACTTCTCATTTTCATTTATAAGTCAGAAGTCATTCCAGCAGGAGGGAAAAAAAAAAAAAAAAAAAAAGCTATTTCACATCAGAAATGGGTTCTTATTTTCTGAGACAATTCTCTTCTGGCTGGAAGCTGTTAACAGCGACAGCCCATATACCACTCCGATCCTTTGCTTTACAGATACCGATAGGCAGCAAGGCAGCAATATATGGACATTATAAGTGGGTCTCCTGTCCTAACTCTGGGTAGTACAATAAATTAACACAGTGTGCAATGAGATGCCAACATATCTGAAACAATCATCAAACATGTTTTCATCTGAGACCTGCTAATTAATTGTCTGGGCATTCCAGGTCCCTATTAGCGCTCAACCAAACAGATTAATGTAAATTATGAGAAAACAAGCCCTACACACTTTGGCTTCAAAAGCACTGGGATCACTGTTTGGAGCTGGAAGCTCCACTCACTGATTGTGAGTGATGGGGAGTTGTTATCTAAGCAACCTCTTAACGTTTCAGACTAGAGCTTTACTCTACTGTCTTCCCATCCATATGGGGAAGTAAGAATTAGACTCTCAGATCTGAGTCCTGGCATCCTTCCTCTGTCAAATGATTTGATTTGCAGTGAGGTCCTCAGGAAGCTGTCAGTCGACTACCTAGTCAAGGTCTAAAGCCCTAACTGTGGGCCAAGTGCCATACTGCTATGATTATGTAGATTTGATCAAATACAGTATTATAAATTCCAGTCTGGTATAAGATACTCTTAAAAGTCTAGTCCTAATTTCCCTGGATTGAAATGCTAATGGGTTCTCCTTTTCTATGGATGCTTACATGCACAGGTTAAATGGAATTACTCTAGGTAAGCTCATTCCCTTCCGCTTCCTAAAGTAGCTAAAGTACCACCTGAAGAAGCAAGAATAAATAGGGTAAAATCTGACTTCTCCTATTTCTCTGAAGCTTTTTTGTCTACATTTGTCTTTTCCTTACTCTCAGACAGCAAACAGCTAATATAGTTTGCTTTTGTCAAGCACTCTTTTCTCCAGTTTCTGCAAAATCAGGAGCCTGTGTGAAGTTTAAATACTAAATTAATAAACTCCGCAGAGAGTTAAAACCCAGTTATCAAGTTCCATTAATACAAAAGTTTTTGAAATGCAGCTCCTAATAAAATACCAGCAAATTTGCTGTAAAATGACTTGTAGGTCATTTGTGACCAAGGCAACTTAAATAGCACTCAAAAATTTCTTGTTATACCAAAAAATCTTTGCTTTGGACTAATTGCTATTAGGAGGAAATATTTTATTAAAATAAATAAACAAACAGTACAACTCTCTTAAAGGCAAGATGTAAAAAGATAATTTCAACCATTAGCCACATGTAGTTGACATTCAAACTAAAAAAGGGATCTTACAAAGACGAAAGCTGAAAACATCAAATTAGTGCTTTGGAATTTCTTTAACTCAAAACAACATTTGTAGTGATTTCAGACCCATTCTAATTCCACTGAAGTGTCCTTGAAATAATGCTCTAGGCTCTGGTATGCAATAACCACGTGGGAAATCGTATTCTTAATTGTGCAGATCCAAAAAAAAAAATTTCATTATCAGAGTAGCAATGTACTTTCTACAGAAGTAGATCCTTACACAGGAGAAACAGCTTAAGAGATGGAAATTCTACAGGTATTTTATCTTTTTCTTGAGTTCCACTTAAATTAATTTTAATATTTTGCAATTTATGTTTCTGTTCTTAACATAAGTGATTGGTGTCTCCTCTCCTGAATGAAGCATTTCAGCATTTCTCTCTAATCATAATGCAGTTCCTAAAACCCATTAAAATCAGAGACATGGTGTTAAAATGTCAAGGGTGTAATTGATGTGTGAAATAAATGGACTCTCAGGGCTATGTGAAGGGTGAACAGGCACTCTGAAGGATACTTCAGACGAATGCAGCAGTATTGTCTGTTCAAATACAATAGACAGGAACATTTTGAGCCAGCTTTTACCACCGCCCTTCTTTTCTCTTCCCTGACAACAACTGTAAAACACAAATGAAAAATCAACAACAACAGAATTTCATTTGGACAAAAATTCTACGGCAAATCTCCCATTTCTCTGAAGTAGACACAAAGTGAGAAAGATTCAGAAGCAGCTTGATTTTTTTTTCCACGACAACGGTAGACAATAATGAAGCCACAATTCACTGAAGGCCTGAGCAAAGGCTGAAAAGGAAGAATGCTCCAATTAGCTGGAAGGTAACTCTAGAGATATCTAACTTTTGGATCTTTCAGAAATTCAGGAATAATTATTGACTAGATTAGATTTCTATCCAACAAGCATAAGCCTAATCTCTCTTGTAGTTTGTTTAAATGGGATACTTTTCTTCACATGGAAAATATATTAAATTTAGTGATTGCACAAAAAATAGCACTTCTACATTTGAGAGATTAAGACATCACTGTGGATATTTATGCAAATAATATTTATTAATACATACTCATTCTCAAAGAAGTTGTGCCATTCTACACCATGATAAAAGAGTTTAAATTATTCAAGGGCATAGATGAACACCTTTCAAACATCTAAAGAGGACAGATAGCTGGAGGAAGAGATGTATATGTAGATGGTGGGAATTAATAGACCCTAACCTTCTTCTAATCAGTCTGAAGATTTTAATTTCCACTACTACCAGCAGAATTTAAACGTGTATTTAATTGCATAAATGTTGCCAAGTATCGTACTTTATATCTCTACATTCCTTATGAATATTCATATAAAAATAATGATTGCAAATAGGTTGTCAATAGAGCAGATAGTCAGTCTGAAATGCTTAATAATCATCATCATTATAATAATTGACCCTTGTATAGAGTATATATCCAAGGTCTATAATGGCCCTTTTTCTTCAAATTAACAAAACTTAACCAGGATACTTCCCAATTACCTGGGGAGACTGCATTGTGAGAGAGTAAAATGAGAAAGACTGGTCTACGAGAAAGAAGTCTGGTCATGTAGACAAGCAATGAACTACAACAGAGGAAATCTGGAATGAAAAAAGGACACTGGCACATGTGCCAAGTGCTGATCTTTGGCAAGTCTATGAGCATTTGTAAATCCTGAATAATCTGGCTTCCTTCTCCCTTCGTTAAGGTCTTCAAATAGTTTGGAGTTAAAATGAATGCAGTATTTTGGCCATTTGATGTGTCATCTCTCACACTGTCATTCAAGATTTCATATTGTTTCACTATGCAGAAGCCACTGTTACAGTTATGTTTACTTTCTCCTAATAATTCAAGAGAGACAATAATTTGATTTTTTTCTCTTCTATTATATTTTTTGCTCATTGGTAACAACAAATAAAAGAACAAAGCCCAATGAAAGTCTAGGATCTATTAAGGATGCTTGAGGACACAGGTATCAGGAGTCGTTCAGACTGGAGAAACAAAGGCTCTGGGGAGATCTTACAGCAGCCTTCCAGTACCTAAAGGGGACCTACAAGAAAACTGGAGAGGTACTCTGGACAAGGGCATGTAGTGATAGCCATATCCTTGGTTTAATAATTATGTCTGTTCTGCTATGATTTTATCTTAAAAATGATATTAAATGTTCTAGCCCTAGAGGGTCAACTGACACATTACAGACAACTTAAGTTATCATTCCTCAAATGAAATAAAGTAATTGACCTTGATCACATTTGCACTTAAATGCAAAGCAGAATATAACGTGTGATCATCACCTCTGTCTTCCCAGATGCAATCTGCCGCCCTATTCCAAATCTACTACACAAGCTTGAATGATGAAGGGAAATCCAACTCCCTCTTTAGAATGTCTCAGGGATTGTACATGGGAACTGTGTCTTAGACCAGGTCAGTCCATGCAAACAGCATTCAAGAAGTAACCATCATTTGCAGCCTGATTTTCTTTGATCACCTTACTCAAATGTGCTGACCGGTTCAACGAGAACACGCTTTCAAACATGTCAACTCACTCCCTCCACTGAGTCTTTAGCCTCAGATGGAGCTGTTTTAGAAAAGTAACCTTCCACTGATCTCTTTTTTCCATTAGATAGCCATTGATTTTTGTCATCAGATTTTAATGAAACTTGAAATTAACATGTATTTTCTCTAATAAAGCAAGAATTTTTTTTAATCAATCTGGGTTCCCTCTGCAACAGCAGAAAAGAAAGCACTGTAGGTACATCCTAACCAATAGAGCCAATTTCTCCCCTTAATGGGTACACATATACACAGGCATTTTAATCTTTTTTTAAAATTTCTGAGTTTGTTTTGATAAAATAATTTTAACCAAAATGTATCTCTACCTTTTTAGAAGTGGTACACTTCCATATAAAGCCTTCCTTTCACGGGTAGACTAAAGTTAAAAGGTACAGGTTCTTTCTGGTATAAATCACCAGGAGTCTGCTGACTTGAATGGAGCAGGGCTGATTTACACCAGCTAAGGACTTGCCATCAAACATCTGAAATACAAAATATGGCCTTTTTCTTTTCCTTTTTTCTTTAAGCCACTCTATTTTTATTACCCTTTGAAAGGAACTCTAAAACGTTTACCCGCCGAGAAAATAAAATATTTGCTATTAAAGCTCATTCCCTTAAGTTTTAAAGTGATGGTCAGTGTTGCAGGGGTCATTCTTCTCTGCATACAAAACCCTGTTTTCAGTACATAAACATCAATTAATGTTTAGAGGAAAAGTGAGCCCTCAAGCACAGCGAAGGAGGTGGGCATGCCCAGGAGCCATTGCAGGAGCTGCTCAGGTGCGGAGGCTCTGCCCTAAGACACTGTATCTTTCCACCTCTCTCCTCTCTGGGCAGCAGTGATTTTTTCCCCAAGTTATCATGCAACAATCAGATAACAACAGATGTCAAAATGCCCACTAGCCAGTTAGGCTGCCAAATCCTTGCTATTCCTGAGTGCCTTGTGTGTGAGTTTTTTAAAAGCAGAGCTGGCACAGTTAGCACAAACGAGTCTATGGAGAATGATGAGAAAATGGCAGAAATCACTGCCAGTATCAGACTCTCAAGGAAAATATTTCGTAGTGATTCAACAGAACTTGGGCCTATCAGTGTTTTGAGGTTTAAGACTTTACAGCTATTTTAAGAGATCAGGGAACAAATGGAATTTTTAAAATTCTGATCTCCTTATGAGACAGAAAAACAGAAACAACGTAAAAGATTTCTATTTCAGGTCAAACTACTCTGATGACTCTTTTCAAATATATGTTCTCCACATTCTACTTTTAGAAAAAATTATCTATAGCTTCTGTTAAAACGAGGTGAAACACAGTATTTTTAAACTAAATGCAACTTTTATTAAACATTGATTAAGTCAATAATTGAAGAAGATGATCAAACACGTCCCTCTTATGTTACCTGAAATCCAGTACATCAGTCCCGAGCCTTCAGCTGGGCTGAATAAGTATCACTCCAGAAATGTCAGTGAGGACAAGACACAAATTGAAATTCGTTACCACCTAAGGAATCTAAAATACTCCAGAACTTTTATCTAGTGGTTCTCACTTTTAAAATTAATAGCAAATCAAATCTGATGTTATTTTAAAAAGAAATCAAGACTGATTCACTCAAAATTTCAACTTTCACACAATATTTTCATTATTACTATGATCTTTTATAGAAAAATACATGAATATCACTGAGAACTGAAGCTACCTGTGGCTTCTACCCAAGACAACCCATGCAGAAATAACCGCAGAAGTGTGGGGGCTTTACATTAAAGATGTAACTGTAAAGTATCAGTACAATCCCCTTTCCACACAGGCAGGACTTTCCAACATCTGAAGTAAAGCACACACCATGTTAGCACTTCCTCTGCTTCCCCAGTGTGATGGTTTAGCCCGAATTACCACACAGTTTCTCGCTCACCTTCCCTCTCCCCAGTGGGATGAGGGACAGAATTGGGAAGGAAGAACTCGTGGGTTGAGATGAAGACAATTTACTAAAATAACAAAGGAAAACTGCAATAATAACAGAATATAAAGATATTAAAATATACAAAGTGAACAATATATGTTTTCTCACCACCCGATGTCCCAATGACCGATACAGCCCGTCCCAATCAGCGATCACAGAAACAAAACCGAGCGACAAGCAAAGGAGCAAAAGGGAGCCAGCAAGGTAGAAGGAACGATGCCAGCAAACTGAAGAGAAAGATGGATGCCAGGAAGGCAGATACCCGCCCCGGCCAGCCCCCACTTATATACTGAGCATGACGTTCATGGCATGGAATACTCTCTTTGGCCAGTTTGGGTCAATTATTCCATCCATCTTTCTCCCAGCTTCCTGCATTTGCAAATTAGTGAGACTTGGAAAGCAGGGCTGTGTCCTTGGTCTCATTCACAACAATTCGTATCATCAGGGTGTTTATCAACATTCTTCACACACGAAATCCAAAACACACCAGCTACTGAGAGGAAAATTAACTCCATTCCTGCCAAAACCAGGACTCCCAGGAGAGCCAGTTTTATTTATCATTAACTCCCTGGATGCTGAGTTGACTTGTTTGATAGCCTGAAAAGAAAAGGTTGAGTGTCTGCAAAGCTACATTCTAACATGCCACTTACTTGATATTTTTAGAGATAATCTCACCACTTCACAGTTGTCAAGCTTCTTGATCTTTTTATAGTTTGATTTACATAAATGTAAGTGTTTCTTTCCTCTAAACAAACATCCAAGCAATTCAAGGCTTAATTGATTGCCAGCCTCTTTCAAATGTAGCAAGAAAAGGCTAAAGATGAGAAATTATACCAATAAATGAATGTCAGAAAGTCTGTGTTTATCTGAGAAAATATTTTTGGCAAGTTCTGCACTAGCTCAGCCAGGGAACACTCTATTATAATAATGCTTAGAGATTACCAAACAAGTAGTCCAAAAGTTGCATTACTTCTGAAATCACATAAAGAATAAATAGTCCAGTGCTGGTGATTTACAGCAAACTGCTAACAGCTTACATCATCGGATCTAAAACTAATGCATTCTGTAGAACTCTGTATTGTGGTCTCTGTTTCCTAATGCAATCCATAAGAATCCCAATGTAAGATACAAATCACCATCAAGCATCACAAATTAGACAGAAAATAGTAGATGCCATCACTCAGATAAAGCTTACAGAGATTTTACTTGTTTAGAAGGATAAGCAGCCAGATTATGCTCCTAGTACACCATTTCACCAGTGCACCGTCACTGATTTGTAATGCCAATTCCCAGTTTAAGCGAGACCTCAGTGTACTTCTCCCCCTTAGAATTACTCTGCCAATCTAACATTCAATCTACAGCTCCAGTGGTAGCATGCTGATTACTCCGCTCTGTCAAAATGTATGGTAATTTTGTGAAAGGATAGACAGTAAGCCAAAATTTCCATCCTGCAGAAATATCTCATTTCCAAAACTGCAGTGAGAAGAGAAGGGAGAAGGGGTGAAGCTGCTTTTTGTTCAGTATCAAAGTGAAATTTCAGCAGTAAGAAATTTTCCAGAGAAGGGAATAAAAACTAAAGTTGGAATCATGAAACAGAGATGTGTTAATATTTCTGGCATGACAAGGATAGCCCACAGTCAACCTGAGGAGGCTGGCAGTGATGCTTGTCTGTCAAGCAGTCCAGAGCAAGAACCATGCGTGGGGTCCAAGGGAACGAGTGGCCCAGAAATAGCTGGCTGGGGGGAATCCTTCTAGCAGACTTGACCTGTTGGAGACAACAGGATGCTTCAATTCAATTAAATATGCATTTTCCAATGAAAATCTGACCTTTTAAAAAAAAAATTCAAGTGGATCTAAATTCTTAAGCATCCCATATCTCCTTTGCTGTTATGACTTCCGTGTAACAGCATTTGCAGCATGTTCTATTCTATTCTATCTATATTGTATATATACCACTAAATGCTGTTTGAAACTACATTTTAGTCTGATTTTCTTCTCCCTTAGGTTGGTAAGAATTATAGAATTGCTCCCTAGAAGCCAGTGAATATAGACTAAATGTGAAGACAGCCAAAACTCTACCTCCTTTCTAATTTCAAGTGTGGCGTGTTTACCCTTAGCCCATTCTAGCTGCTTGCTTTCAGCTGTTATTGGCATATGAAGACAGCTCACTAACAGCCCATTATGAGATGAAAAAAGTATTTAGTGATGGATTGCATTCATTTTGGGTGCACATTCAGAGTGCAGAATGGCATAATACAGTTATTTTCTATGCATCTTAATGCAAAGGAGGCAGGTTGCTTATATTGTATTTTGCATTTCAATATCAATTATTTTCTGACTTTGTAAACAAGCATTCAGAAGAATTGAATCGTAGAGTATCACATATGAACAGAATGAAAAAACAGATTTAATACAAATATTCTGAGCAGCAAAGGCCAGATGCAAAACAAAAGATAAAGCTAAATATATTAATCTCCATATATATATTATTTTAAATGTAGTGACAGATGAACTTCACAAAAGGCCTCATGTGACTAAGTCTTTTTCCCTGAAGAAATGGTAATGCTCTATGTGCTGAAAATGAGACAGCACATATATCTACACCGAGAGCTTTTTGCCATGGTTACAGTGCTAACTGTACTTCTGTTTTTTTGTCAGGCAGAACTGTGTTGAGTGCTTTTCATCCAAAGTATTCTATGAGCATGAAGAAATGCTCTACTAAACAATGTTGTCCTGAATATACAAGTGAAGCATGTGTACAATAGCTTTTTTTCACTGATTAACTAAGAAGTGTTATATTTTTCTGCTGGTTGGTCCTTGTTCAAAAATAGTGACAATCAACAGAATCAAACTAGGTATTTACATTTAGAGGTACTGCAGCAAAACAGTACTGAGTCTGCCTTCTGTCCTCCAAATTGACTTTTTATATTTAGACTTCCTTACATCACTGAAGACCCAATTTTTGTAGAGGCTATTGATAATTCCTGGTGTTTCAAAATCCTTGACAGTTGAATATTTCAAGGATATTTTAAAATTCAAGTTAACATTGTTTGTTAATAGAAAGGGTAGAAAATTATAAAAGTACTAAGAGGCAGCAGTACAAGACAAATTTAGTCTCTAGCACGACAGTCTGATGAATAGAACTGTTAAATTGATGTACTAAGTGTATTTTACTTGAGACATGTAATTTTAATGTTAACTTAGAAAGAAAATACATTACCATTAAGGACATTGAATTTTCTTTGTCATAGCAGATAAATAAAGTAGCAAACACATTTATTATATTTTGCTCTTCCTTTCTGTAATAAGATCAGACATTTCTATTTAAAAATGTCAATCAATTTCTGTTATAATTTGACAAGATATATTTGGTAATACATAGATTACCAATCAGACTTCTTTCAATTAATACAGAAGATAAAGAATAAAATTACATAAATTGTGTTCAATTAGAAAATTAGGATTTTGAGGGTACAGCATCATTGAAATATGAACTGAAAGGGGGTTCAAAAATGTCATGCAGTCTATCTTTTTTCCTCCTATTGTGCACTTCATCTCATCATCTCTAGCACCCCTGACAAACATTCAGCAATGGCATTAGCCAGCATCGGGCATTTCACAAACTGACTAGCCATCTTCTTCTGACGAGTCTTATATTTTGGAAGGCTTTTCAAAATTACATCACTCTCCATGTAAACTAGACCAATTTCATCCTCTTCTATGCTTAGAAAACATGGAGAAGGAAGAATCACCACTCCTTTTCACAGTGTTCTAATCTGCAAAGGCAGTTACCAGATATGCTCTCAGCCTTCTTTTTATTTAACTGTTCTAGTCCTCATAATTAATTAAAAAATATTATTCCGTAAGAACATTGTAACTCATTTGAAGATAGCCTTTTATGATATACACTTTTAAACATTTATTTAATAATTTCTATCTGAATATTAATTATTCAGTGGGTTATTTTACCCACATAGTTTTCAAGAAAGCTATTAATTGGATAAATTATGCCTTTAAAGTTCCAAAGAAGTAACACTCAGTACTAGCCACCTTCTATCAGATGCATTGCTTTACAAGCAGATAAACACCTGTTTGATAAATGCATGTTAAGAAGCAGCTTGGAAGGAATTGCATTGTCTAAAGTTTAATGAAATCTTTAAAATTGAGGTCTAAAGATCATCACAATTATTTCCCATCATCTATTTTTACAAGAGCTGCAAAGTCAAAACAGGAAGATAGGAGCTTATCTCACAATTAACCTTTTGTACTAAACAGTGCTAAAAGTCTGCAGAAAGAAGAAAGTTCCCTCATAAGCATTCTGAGAACATTTACCTCACCTTCAGTGACTAATAGGGTTGTTTTGTTGTCACTCTGAAGGACACAATACTTCAGTGAGATATTTGGGAGGCGCTGGAAATGAGCAAAGGCTGCTGTGATAATGCCACCTGCAATAAAAACATCCTGGTGAAAATCAATATTGTGGTGAAAAATAATGCATTGTTTTTTCAGTTACACATAAAATTGATTTTTTGGTTACAGGCAGCTTTTGGCTGTTTAGTTTCTCACATTTCACTTTATCATTACAACTTTTTAATAGAATTGGTCATTTTCAGAGTAAAAAAAAAAAAATTGCTGGAAATGTGAAACCGATAGAGGCAAAATCATGCAATTAATAACTACATAAGGTTTGAGCAAACCTGTCCATTGTAGATCATATACAATGAGATTCTCATTAATATGAAAACTAAAAACTAAAGAAATTCCATCTGTCTTCCAATTCAGAAATGTTCTGGAGTTTTTTCTTTATACATCTGTTTCTTCTGACTCTATTTAGACCTGGATCTAACAGCATGGCAGCTCTTGTGACCTCTTAATCCACTGCAAAAAAAAGTTCTCCAAGAACTATCCACGTAGATGGAGTATGTCCAAATTAGCACGTAAGATTTGCAGAGGCCCACCACAAAATCTGCACTTTAACTCGGAACTTGGAACAAATCAGTTAAGGGAAAACTATCACTTCAGGACAAATGTAAACAGCTTTTGCTTTCAAGATTACTGATAATATAACTAGCTTTTAGATATGAGATATAACGCTGAAAAATTTTCCTTGTCAAGCATCCTAAAAGTACTAACAGAGAATTGTATATCTTTTCTGAAAGTCTGTTTTCAGACTACAGCTTTCTTGGATTTATCATCCTCTGAAGAAAACCAGATTTCCTCTCTGGAAATTCAAAACACATAGATAACATGAACGCACCCAGTGCGACCAGTAAATATGATAATAAGGTCAGGTTTTATTTTAAATTGAACTTTCACATCCACAAAATCCTTGTCCAAGGTGGGATGAAAGTAAAGCCTTACCATGTTGCCTAAGGGTGAGAGTAAGCCATAGCAACACCAATGAACTGCTCTTTCTTGATATACATAAGATGAGCAGTAAAAAAGGAGAATAGCATCTTTTCATGTCAAGAAGTATTGATGAAAGGAACAGGGATGGATTTTTATTGGTAGTACTTAAGGTAAAAGTAGAGAGAGAAGCAGTTACAAGAAAGTGCTACCGGTGAGGATGAAGAAGGATAAAGATACGTTTTTTAATACACCTTATCTTCAAGACCAGTTCATGCTGTTACCTTTGATAGCCTTACAAATCAAGCAGGGTTATTAGAAACTGGTGCAAAAATACATTTCAGAAGTGCAAAGTGTTTTTCTCACACAGAAATGATACAAGAACTAAATGTTCATTAAAATCAGAATTCTATTTCATGGTTGTTTTACAACTCTTGCAGCCAATTGAGTATAAACTCTAACAAAATATACTGGTAGTTCAGATAGATAACAGGTTAAACAAAGCCTAGGAATGTCTTGGTACCTAAACAAAAAGGTAGCATTTACTGTTAGAGGCAAGTTGTAAACAAAAGAAGATATTGGAGGCCTAACTCTTCTCTTCCTGCAACTGGAGAACTACAGGAGTGATTCAAATATAATTCAACATTCTCATTATTCCAGCTCAGACATAACAAAGATGTTTCTTTAGAAAACAGAAAGGGTTAAAACATGGGCTATAATCAAATATGCCTTCATTTTTTTTCCACAAAAAAGAAACCCAGTTTGTCTTGGACATAGCCTCTTCCCATTTCCAAGAGGCACATCTGAATTGGGTGGCCTTAGCACTCTCCCTAACCTTTGGAGATCTTTCCTACTTCTGAACAATGTGCAGTCATTCCTCCAGAAGATGCCAAAGTGGCATGGAAGTCCTTAATACTAGGTCTGTCTTACACTTGGCCAAAGAAAAGGAAATATTTGATTAAAAAATACGTAATAAAGTTGAAAGAGTAGCTTTTTCTGCCAGGGTTAAGTCTCAGAATGGAAGTAAATCCACCAAGAATTTTACTGTGTCCAGAAATAAAAAGGCCCCTCCATCAACAAGCCATTAAAACAAGCCATGTAACTACAGAGGTGAATTTCTCTGCTTTCAATACAAGCCTAACAGTTAGTGAAATAATACCTGTGTCAGGCTCTGCGGAGGTCTCTATGGAACCAGGACATTTTGTTCTCTTCTTGTCAGGAGCTGTAATACAGATTTTAGACACATGAACCACATTTCCAGTCTCATCTACTTCCTGATCATGCTCTGTGGAGCAATCTTCCTTTCTGCTTTGTCAACAGTTTCATTAATCAACAGTTCAACCAAATATAATAATAGATGGATTATAGTTCTTTGGTCACCATGTAGCATCAATAAGTGTTCACTGAACATCATGATTTTGAATTTAACCCTGGTTCCTTCCTGCACTTAGTGAGTGTTTAATTAATAGGTAGCTTCCAAAGGATGCCATCCAATTAACTTCTACAACCTAATGTATTAATAATCTAAATAAGCAAAATCCATTAAATTATTCCACTGGTTCAATGTAATTTTACAAATCAAGGAAATATGTATGTGTGTAGCTTGACATCTATACTTAGTGAGTTAGTTGCCTTCAGTCTACTTTTAAAGGTAAAGAGTGCTCCACTAATAAGGTAGTTTCACTGGTATCTCTACAGAGACAATAAATATTTTTTACTTGAGTCTGACTCTTTCCTTACATGGTGTTTCTATCTGCCAGTTTTGAGTCCCGGAGCAGAGAGACTAGGTGAGAAGATTGCACTTGGACCTGACAGGTTATTCCACCGCTGTGGATATGGTTCGTGTGTTCACTGTTGTCTTAAGGCTGCAGCCACTCTTTTCCAGCAACGATTTGAGGGAGTCAGTGTAGCTTGCAGTCACAGTTTGAGACAGACTAGGTCCTCATCTACAGCCAAAGACATAACACAACATATTTTTCCATGGCAATCTTTATCAATCAATTATTGATTCCAAGGAGTTTTAAACAAGACTTAAGGCCAATCCACAGAGACATTTGGGTACCAAATCCCTGGTGAGATGAACAATAGCTAGAGTGCCAAAGTGCCTCTACTGTTTCGGTGTTTGACTGAATAAATATATTTAATAGCACGTTTTCTAGAAGCTACACAGAAGGATAGGAATGCTCTTCTGAAAAAAAAGTATCTCCTAATATATCCAATAAGCAAAAATATAAAATAATTACAGAGCATTTTGGTACTTCAGATTATATTATTTTACGCACACAAGTGCAAATGTGTTCACTAAAGCACTAAAAAACATGTTCCAAACTTATAGTCCTTTTTATTATGTCATATTAATGCAATAAGATAAAGAATATAAGCAGAAAATAATTACATTAGTCACATCACACAATCAGTTTTCCTTACCTTATTTAATTGTATTTCCATCTCTTCCACAGCCTCTTCTAAATAGGGTTTTCATAGTAATATACATAATTTTAATTTTATAAATATCTATTTACACAATTTTAATTTTCATAGATATCCATTTTAGCTCTATATAAATACTTACAAAGTTGTTCCTTCTACTGTTCTCGGGTTCACTGGAATAGAAAAGGAAGGAGACATAACAAAAGATACAGAAAACTGTCTGAAAAGGAGGAAACAATAGGAAACTCCCGAGTCCTTCATCTCAGCACCCCACATGCCATTAAACACTCCATATTTAGTCCCCATCATATCACTGATTCTATGATGAAGCTTGTACTCTTTTTTATATAGCTAATGGTTCTGTACTGGTATATCATTTTGTGTCATATCTAAAAGACCTTAGCATGCTGACACTTCTGGCAGATAGATTTAACTTTTTTTCTAGACTGTCATCTCATTTATATGGCCTTGTTGCAATACTTGACCATCTCCTGGAAACTGTTCTTGGCATTTAAATCAGATTTAAGATGTTCCCTTACACTTATTTGCATCCTAATCAGTAAGTCCTTTACTTTCCTGTGGGAATTTATTGTCATCCTTTACTCCTACTGCAGCTTATCACTTTCCATATATCAAGAATGTCCTTCCTCCTTCAAATCCCTATTTACCTAACTTGCTTGTACTAATTTCCTCACAAATCATCACTGCCTACCTGAGAGGTAGCTGCCATAATGACTCTCCTGTATTTAAAGTCAGTCAAAGCCACTGAAGGAAAAAGGACATGGTTTTAAAAAGCTTCTAACGATCTTAACACTCAATTTTAAAAGGCTCAATTTTCAGAAAGCTCCTATTACTCTCTGACAATTCACTTTGATCAGGTATTACACTGATTGTCTAATGTGACTCATTGAAAAGCACTAGTTTGGGAAGAAAAAAAAAATCAAATACATAATTACTTGTGATACCGATAAATCCCTCTAAAATAATTCTGTGATGAATAGCGAGCATTTGTTTGAATTCTCAAGTCTGTGTTCAAAAAAATAATTGCATAAATAACCAGTTGCAAGTAAATAATCCCAGCAATAAATAAATTCTCTTTCATCAAACACTAAAAACATTGGGTTTTAAAATTAACTGAAGGAATTGTTGTTGTTATATAAGCTTCCTTTTCAGGTAATATTTACCTCCTCTGTCAAATGCAAGTTGTTTATATTGTGTATGATTCTTAATTTCTCTGTGAAAAATTATGTGATGTCTCCTTTCCTAAATGAATAGGTGAGGACAAGTTAATTAATGCCTAACAGTTTGAACAACATTTTATTCATTGTTTTTCTGAACACACTCTAGACATAAAGATACTGTTAATTCATGTAAAGAAACAATTTCTGCAAGTCCTAGACTTGCAGGAGATATCTTCTTGATGAAGAGAGATAGAATATCATTAGACAAAAAATAAAATTGGGGTTTAAGTTTTGCCACATCAAAACAGAACTTCAAGTATAAATTTTACACTAGCTTGTGGTTTGTGGGTTTTTTTACTTCCTAAATATTAATACTGAGCTAAATAAAATATGATATGCAATGTCTCATCAATGGAACCTTGTGCTCAACACCTACTCTCTTAAATTAGCTATGGATTGTAAATCAGTTTAGTTGGAAAGAAAAATTATACCAATGTATGTCAGGGGAAAAAAAAAAAAGCATAGCAAGTTATTTCTCCATATCTTAACAAAAGTTATTTAAAAAAAAAAAAAGAAGAAAAGAAAGCGACACTTTTCTTTACACTTTTATAGGGAAAATATTCTTCACTCTAACACCAATGATGGGCACAGGACAAACTCCTAGGTGCATACCTGATGTTACTATGTGAAGTGCTAGCACGTATTAACTAGCAATAGATCACTTTGATTTTGCAAGAGTAGTTTTCAGATAGCCAGCAGTATTGACTCTATATCCATTGTTTAAAAAATCACTTCTGTGCTTTGATATTTGATCAGTAAAGGCATTAACTTCATAGCCATGAACGTCTGTCATTCCACCACCCCTCTAATAGCATCCACATGCCCACCGCACTAATTACCAAAGCAGTAATCTATGCGAACAGCAAAACAATTTATTGTATTTCTATTAGAAAATCACTTCCATAAACTAATGCTTCAGAATATTCAATATCAGGTTCTGACTAGTATTTAAATGGAAAATCATGTCAAGTCAGAATGGTGAAAACTCAGGGAAAATTTCATTCAAGTTATTACAATACAATTTTTGTTTTATCCAACTAGAAAATCAGAAACCTATTGTAGTAAGGTGCTGACTGAGAGAAAATAAATTTAAAATTGAGCTTTGGGTAAAAATGGTGTAGAGAAGGAAAGTCTTTTTCAGAGGGCCATCAGCTCTAAGAACACCTTCAAAAATCTTTCTCACACAGTAAAAAAGAAGGATCCACATTCCTGGAATTAACCAGCTTCAGGGACTTCCAAACCTTTTACCTTAGTGTTCGGTTTTGATTGGGAAGAGGTCATGTTCAACAATGAAAACTTACATGACGAGTCTCAATACATACCTTGCATTTAACCCCCTTGTCAGGAAGATAATATTAATTTAGGTATTTGCAGCCCATCAGGGAATGCTAAACGCCCAATTACAGAGCAAGCACTAAGCAATGCTGATGTCCCACTGCCAACCATCATTCAGAATTTCTCTGAGTGGTGCTAGGAAGCATTCAAAAAACTATCTTGTGCCTTGCTTCTCCACATATTGGTACAAATATTCCAGGTTTCTTTTATAGTATGAGAGTGATATTTCACTTATGATCTTCAGAAAAATATAGAGTGACTGCTATCAGCAGAAACTGCAGTCACAAGGTCACAACGATTTAGAAATCATTTCAATTATATTTCCCAGGGTTACCAGGGTTATACTGTTTCTTTTGTGATGCTGTCCTACTAACCTTTAAAGAAATCATACATTTGCAAAAAATCAGGAATGGCTTGAGGAGAGGAACAGTATCCACAGATTTATGTATTATTTATGGATCTACTCAAACTAAAGGAACTGGAAAAATTAATATGTTCTCTGCCTAAGGTTTTTCATCAGTAATAATACATTAGGTTTAATAATAGTAATCCAACACTATCATAAAATTCAACTCATTTCCTATTTGTTTGTTGGTAGCTCTGGATGAATATCTCAATTGAAGGCAAAAGTGGAGTGTTCTACAGCATTTTACACCTGCCAAAGTTTGGCAGAGGCTGGAGTAGCACCTTGGAAAACATTTAATGCGTCCCTCAGTTCTGGCAGAGGTAGGTCTGCGTACCAACTGTTTGTTGTGTACACAGACACATAACAAGTAGGGTAAAGCCATGTGCCACAGTACCATTTTGGCATCCAATTCTCATTGAATTTTTAACTGCAATCAATTGCCCAGGTACATTCATGATCTAGATCTAAGTGTTCATATTATATACCAGCAAGATGGCCCATACCCATCACTCAGAAAAGCAGAACATTGTTTATAAATATAAGCTATTATCATTGCCATTACAAAAAGACCTGAGAAAGGGAAAATCACTGAGCAAGGAAACAGACATCAGCAATGAGGAAAGCTGACAATATTGATGATACGCCCTTGGGCAAGAAAAAAAGGTTCTTCGTCATCTTTCGGTGTGCCCTAGGCTTCTAGTGTGAAGAACAGGAAAGAAAGGCCAGAAAACTTCCATTACTGTTTTACACAATGCATTTCCTTTCAGTTGAAAATGGCGAGAGGGATCAAAACAGCCACCCCTTCCAGTAATGGATATTTTTGCTATCTAATATACATCAATGTAAATGATAGCTACAGCCAAATAAACTGCTGAAGCATAAAAGCATTCAGGCTTGGAAAAGGTTACCTTTTGCCTGTATAAAACACACTTGGGAGCTCACCTGAAAGGAAATGTGTATCTATATAAAAGGGGAAATCATGCCAAAATATGGTGTTATATTTCTTGAAGGTCTTCTCCAGCCAAACATTAAACAATACAAGAAATTCAAACGGCTTCAGTTCCAGGGTCTTCTCACTCATACCTCTGTACTGTAACCATCCGACTGTGTTCTTACATTCATTTGTTTTAGAGGAAAACGCATCATCTGTTTCCATACTGTCAATATGGTGCTTTAACTCTTTGGACATATGTCTTCCCGGGTATACTATGCATTTGATGATTTTTAAAAAGTTGGATTATTTTACCATGCTTAATGGGCTTCTAAAGGAGTTAAGATGTAGCGTTACTATTGTCCTTGTATCGCTCGAAGCCACAAACCTGTTCCAGTGCTCTACAACTCTCAATATTTTCACTAGAGAAAGCATCCATGTTTTTTATCTGTCTGTCTCAGGCAAACTAGTTTCATTGTTCTTTGAAACATTTATTAAGAAATAAAGAAGTGACAAGAATAAAACAATATCTGAAACAATTTTCTGGACCCTATGCATTTGCCTCACACATCCCCAATTACAGCAATTTGTAACGTATGTGTAAGTTTGAGTATAATTGAAATGTATGACCTTCAAAATATTATTACATATTGATTCTGCCAATTTATACCATAGGATGAAAAAGAACTTTGCAGTAAATTGCACTATTATTGCAATCAAATACTTTCGTTTCCGAAGAAACAAAGGTTTAGAGAAAGAAATAGAATAATTGAGCATATTCAGACAGGAGATTCTGGATGAGTTATGAGTGCAAAGCAGTCTCTGATTGCATAATGCTTAACACAACCATCATAGAAGTAATTGATTTCACACTTCTAGGTTTTGTTTCTCATTACTAGACAAAGGCAGTGATCATCTCATTTAGTTTCAATGCAAGAAATGACAATTGTTGCTAATTAATACAGAATATCTCTAATAATTTCTTAGATGTTTAACTTTCTAGATCTCTCAAATTTTTAAAAGTCCTCAAGTTGGAAACCAAGTTCTCACATAATTGTGCAACTTTTATTTTCTTTATATTATCTACTAAGGATAAGAATTGAAGAACAAAAATCATGAGTTTGCCATGGCAACTGCTGTGGTAAGATGTCCACATATCTGGGAAAATTTTCCTTGACATTAGACTGCCTCTGCATCCACTCCTACCCTACTACTGCTTAATTTTCTTAATCTACATTTTGCCAGGTACACCTGCCAACGTCTGATTAAGTTGAAATATGAAGCATTTGTTGTAAATGGTGTATGACCAGGATAATAAATCTTGTGTCAATATTCTGAGTTTTCCTTGGCAGTTCCAATTCAGCCAAACACTGACACACAGCTTCAATGCCAGATATGGTTCAATTCAATACGGTATGTGTGTGTCTGAATTTGGGTGTGCTGTTGGGATTTTTAGAAGCAGCAATGTAGGGCACGCAGCTGTGTGCCCCTCCATCACCTCCAAAATTCCAAGGCTTTGGAAAGCTCTACTGTTCACCTATAATACAGTGGAACCACTTACTTCGCATTTTTAGAGACATAACATTAATTCCAGTTAATCAAGAAGGTCACATATTTAAAATAAACATAACTGATCTGAATGGAGCAAGGAACTGTACCTAAGTTTCACCTTAAAATACAAAAAGACTATGGTAGTATTTAGCAACTCTGTTTTTAAATCATTTGCCTTAAAAAAAATGAAAAATAAATTCTTGATTTTTTTTTTCAAAAGATCCTTATAAAAGGTTAAATAATGGAATCCTCTCTCATACTCATTTATATTCGGGAAGTCACTGCAGATACCTGACCAGATCATCATGAATCTGCTTTAAGAAAGAGCTATTACCTTCTGCTCAAAGCCAAATGTTTTCTATCCTACAGAAGAATTGTTAACAAGAATACACGTCATACAGCCATAAACCTACACAATGCACTAGCAGTCATTTGAATAAATATGTACAAATATTTTGCCAAAATACCATCTGCTATGTCACAATCTTTCAGGGAATGGCACGTGTTTCCACCGAATACAGAATGTGATTGATAGTGGGTTTTCCTCAGGGCATTACCTGCTCTTTTCTTCCTCTCACCCCAGTCCTACAGGGCTGGGCATACATTAGCGAATCTATTCTGTGGGCAGACTTGGCAATCCATCATCAGCCTGTCTGTTGATGAGTTGTTTCGTCTACTGTAATATACAGAAACAGGAATGACAAAATCAATATTTTTTTTTTATGCTGAAAACAGGGGAAAGAATCAGTACAATACATCTCAACTTACATAAGCTATCATAGAAATCTTTTAACTGTTCTTTTTTTCTCCTAATTATTATGTGAGCAGCCTTGCAGTATCAGTACTTTCAATTTTCTTTAATACAGTGTTGTTTGTAGAGAGTTTTTTTCCACTCCAGAAGACATGAACTATTTCTTAAAAATCAGAGTAAAGTATTTTCTGCATACCCCATCTAGAAAAAAAGCCATATTGAGTCATTAATACTTGTCAGGACTGTCACAGGTTTGGTTTAGACGGGAAAATAACTGAGGTCAATGTTTGATGGTATTTTCTACCCTGTTATAACAAATAGCTACCAGTTGGGGTTTTAAGGACTATAAAAAAAAAAAAAAAAAATAGATTCGGTCATCTTATACACCAGGATAATCTTCATGTTACATGAAACACTTTTTTTTGGTTAGAGAATGGGTCTTTAAGCAGTTCTCATCCGCTCCTCACATCCATTTGTTATACACATTTTCTTAAAAAATCATTTTTGCCCCATGTAAAGGTCCGAAACACTCTGTGAGCTTAATGTAGCACATTAAGCACAGTAAGACTTGTGCTGGGCAAATTTCAAGCCTAAAACTGACGAAAAATAAAAAGTTCAGACAACAGTTGTGCATATGAAGAGTTAGTATGTGTTATTCATGCTGTCTGACAGGTTTGCAAAGTTGCATAGTTTTTACAAGCTTTAGAGCACTGCAAATTTTTACAGAAGTCAATTTTGACACCACCAAAACTGTACTACAGCTCTGGCTGAATCAGGACATCAGGAAAATACTAAAGCTCTACTAAACTGCCTTCCACCTCTTAAAAGGTCAGGGTTAATAACGCTTCCCCCAGCTGCGTGTGCAGTGCCACCACTCACTTCATCTCCTCTGCAAGGCTGGAGTCACTCAGTCTGTCAGCGGTTTGGTTCAAATTTGAAACGGATCATCTTCTTTAGGCGATACCTCAATTCACACGTTCAGCCCAGTAACCTAGTATTGTGTGGGGTATGAAAATATGTTTTAAACATAATTGTAATTTTATATTATTTTTTCCCCAAAAGATTCTGTGGGAATACTACTGACAGAAAAGACATCTCATGACTTTATTTAGCAAAATAGGAGATGGAAGTACAATTCCTCATGGCATGATCAGCCTTTGGATAATGCTGTAATTATAATGAGCTACATTTTCCCTTTGAACTGCCCTTTGTAAATTGCAGCATACAGTTCTGGAAGCACACAATACACTGTCTTTATGTTATTTTTACAAGAGAAGGTAAAAGAATCAAAAAAGCAAAGCAAAAAGAAGGAACAAGAAATAAGCATCATGAACAAGAAAAAAGCCAGGCTTTCAGTACTGTGTTTGGTGTTTCCAACTGATTTCAGTAACACAGAAACATTATCTTGTCTTATGACCATGTTTTCTAAGTTGTACTGTGATGGGAAAGTAGATAGTTCCTTTCTAAGGAAACACTTATCTTCTAACATCCATAAACAAAGTTTGCTTTCTAAAGTTTTCCTCTAAAATAGCTGATATTAACCTCTGTCAGCATCAAGATAAATGGGACTAATCTTATCTAATATACGAATTCTTTTGTTCCTATTAATTTCAATCTAGCCAATCTACCAGGTTACAGGAGATCTATTTTCTGTTGCTTTTCAATATTGATTAGTAATTATTTTGAAGGGTATAATGGAATGGGAAATCAGTAACTAAATCTTAATTCTATCTGTTAATCTTGGGGCATCTCTCTCAAGATAGGTGATTTTCAAGTTCTTGCCTGCTGTATTTTTTGAGCTCATGCATATGGTGATTAAATTAATACCTGGTGACACTTACTCAGCCAGTGATCAAATTATAAACTCTAAATTTTCATTAAATTTATACAACAAATATGCAAGATTACCTGACTGTATCACATCTGCTTCTATTATAAAAATAGAAGAATAACTTGAATCAGGAATACTCAAGGCATCAGGAAGTACTGATTATAGAGCATATGTCTGTGCTTTTATAGGTTTCTGCAAACTCAATAAATGAGCATAGTCACCAGGGAATTAATTCTATTAAGTTAAAAATTATGAGACTCAGTCAATATGCAGAAGGTACATTCAGCAGCTAGAGAGGCTGCAACCAAAGATCCCTGAAGTTTTCCTTCTTTTGACTGACAGCATGATGTACAACCTGATACTCATGTATTTATCATACTAGTTATTAATCTGATCTCATAACTACTGACAAATTAATTATGAAGGCTCAGAGTAGGCCAGAAATATAGTATAGATGGAAGACAGAGTAAAATGCACCCAAACACCTGTTCTGGGAGGAACTAGAGTTTGGCAAGGGATGAAAAAGCTTTCTTACATAAAAAAACCCCTTGAAATAAAAATGTTATTCAGCAGTTGAACACTGACATATCAGGATGGGGGTAGAGATCCACACTTAAATAACAATGTGCTAACAAGACTGAAGGGTATGTAAAGTGAAAAAACTGATGACAGTACCAGGCACTTCCTATATAGGAAGGCTTTTTTTGGTGTATTCTCAGTCATTTATGCACATCTGGGTGGGTTTTTTTCTACTATTTAACTGGCAAAATTTTCAGCTATAGGAGAAGGATATTTTGGTAGTTCAGAGAGACCAGTCCAAACCTAGAAGCCCCCGATGTGAGGCTCTGCAGGAAGATAAGCATGCACAAGCAACAGAAAGTGAAGATAGACATCTGTCCAAATAACAGAAAGTTATTTTTCTTGGTTTGTGTTTAGTTTAAAAAAAAAAAAAATCATAATTGGACCCTTTTTCAATCTCCTGTATTGACTTCTATCACATTTCAGTAGTGACTTTTGTGATATCAAAACTTGCAAAACCTGCCTGGCAGTTACAAATGTCATTTTATAGCATTTACATAACAGTGAGCACTGGAAGACCATTTCAGCACTTGGGTATTCTGGCTGAAATAATCAGTAGCAACTTGTTTTGGCTTGTAGTTCAAAGACTCATGTCTGACCCTCTGGACATTATATTACATTATAAACCACAGTAGTGGTTCTATCAGAGATTAAACTTTGAAAATTCATATTAAAGAAAAATAAGAGAGGCAAATTAAACATCTGCCAAACAGTTTATTAGTGACGTGGGGTGCAAGGCTGAAGAGGGAGTAGACTTCAATGATATAATTTCAAGATAACACATTTAAGAAGTGACTGCACAACCTAAATGGGGCAAATGTGGTAAAATAAATGACCTAAATTATCACTCTACTACACATATTAAGTATAAATGATGTCCTGTAATATACCATGTATTTTTAATGACTGTCCTCTGGTCAGCCATAATGGTTTCAGAACAGATGTAGCTTATTTGAAGAATTTATTAAGGAAGAGAGAAAATATCTGATCTTCATTTAGCTAATATGAAAGTAACTTTTCATATGGAAGTACAACCAAAGCTGCTTTACTTATTTTGGATTACAAAGAGGAATGTTTAAGAGATGCAGCAATTCAAGGGAGGCAAAGCTATTCCACTGTGATAGAGACAAACATGCCCGTGGAGCAGCTCCTCACGGAGCCACCCAAGCTGGTGTGGTGAGTTATCTCCAGGGCCAGAAGCACCAGGGCTGCATCATTGACGTGCTTTGACTAATCACCCTTTCAGGGAGGCAGAACTAATTACCTTGGCTAGAGCCCAGATGGATATTGTTTCCAGGGCTCAAGCGACCGGCTCCGCATGGTGCAGAGCAGTGGGCTGGGAAGACTTTTGTATTTGCTTGATTGTCTGTATCATGGCATTGCTTGAGCTAGATAAGCATATCCTACTTGATAACCGGTGGAAATGCCACAGAAACAAGGGTGCTGAGAATATCAAGATATTATTTGTGGAATAGAGAAATATGTATTTACTATAGCTGTAAGTTTAAGTTAATCAACAGGTATAGCCATAAGCACATTTTCTCTATGATTGATTATAATTCAGATTAAATACAAACTATAGCTTTTGTTATAGAACCTTATCAACATTAAAATAGATCACTTGAAAATATTTTTGCCTTCCAGCACCATATTTTGTAAACACACTTCCTCCTGGAAAGCAAATAAAATTACATTAAAAATCCGTACACTGGACAATTTCTATTTAAGGCTCAATTTCTTCTTTGGCATTGAGATATTCAGTCTGGGTTTTAAATTGATTTAATCTTTTTGTTAAACACAAAAATATTCTAGCCTTGAGGAACATTCTAAGAGTGAAATGTATTTAGATCCATACTTTATAACTTGGTTCCCAAAATGCCCTACAGCTAGCAAATATTGACAAGGAGTACTTAGGTTCGGGAAGCCCCAGAAGTCAAACAGTAACTGAACATTTATCTTACAGGACAACCTATCAAACACATTTATACCAACACTGTAACATGACTTGAGTAATCTCTGAAATTTTAGTGTAGTCAGAAAACCTGTGTTACAAACATAGAACAGGGAAGACTTCATTCTCTGACACAGCTGTGCTGATCTTTGAGAGGAAACTGCAGTTATTGACTTGAACATACGAAGTGTTTTTAAGAACTAGAGGAATGAAGCAGGAGACTTTCCAAATTTTGTTTAGAGGTTAAAGTCATTCAGCAAGTTCACTGATAGTTTTGCTTTTGGTAGGAAAACAGGACTAGATTGAAAACACAATAACTTGAAACAAACAATGGCAAAGCGATCCTTAACAAAGAAGCAACAAAGTTCTCACAGGAAAGCAGGCTGTCTTTTCACAATGTTTTAGATTTTCAGAGGCTGAATGCAAATCAATCTGATTTAAGAAGAAAATCTATTTAAAGGAGAACTGCATTGGTTTCCTTACCTCTTTTGTTTGAGCCTATCATACTTCTCTGTCTTTCTCATCCTCTATTTCTACAGACTTTTGTTAAGTATTTATATCTACACAGTCCCATTATAAATATATATATGTAATATAAAAAGCTCAGTTTGAATGACATGTTTAAATTCTATCATTTTTCTGAACTGTATCAGATCTGAGTATCCGCCTTGAAGCCTAGCTTCTGTGAAGTTAAGGCACTTGCCTTAAAGTACCCCAGCGAGGACTTTCCTGAAGTAGCTCATGGCCATGGGACATCACTGGGTGTCTGCGCTGCCAGAGGAGAGGGGCACGGTGTGGGCCCCATCTCTTGGGCTTTTCATGCCCCGTGCCTGGCAACAACTCCATCCCTTCATTCCTTTGCCTACATCCCCTGTTTCACCCAGGGCATGTACAGGCTTCCCCCAGAAAGGGAACCATTCCAACAGATCTCCATCATCCCCTTTTCCCCTTCTCTTGTCTCCTGAAAGCCCCACAGGTGGGCAATGCTAAGGCACTCAGTCACACAGCAACTTAACCTTTCCTTCCAGTGCTGGTGAGGAACACCTTGTGCCCAGACCTACCACAATTCACCACTTCAACATCTCTAGCTGAAAGTGGTATTAATATTGTCACCTGCAGTAAATAGCTCCTGACATGATTTAATGAAGTATAACAATCAGGAACTAGAATGTTAATTATTAAGCATTTAGCTTAAACATTAAACAATGAAGTTCTCTGAATATTTAAATCTTATCCAGATTTTTTAAAAACTGAAAATGAACAGGAAACTTTCAGCATGAAAAATTTACATCCTTTAAACAGGAGAAAGAAACTGGGAGCAGGACATCAGGGACACCTCCACGTTATAAATATTTCAGAACACATTTATAAAGGAAAAAATACTGTGCTCTCTCATATAATTTCAGGTAAATACAATCCCCAATACCAATCTTGGTAAAGAATCAGAAATTTCAGTCATTTTGACAAAAATACCCAAGTGACACTGAAAAGTATAACGCTAGAAATGTTTCAGCCCCGTCCATAGTGTGAGCCCATCTTTGTTTCCATTCATGGGATGAGGCCAGCAGAAATACAAACTGGGAGATTTCCATCATAATTTAGAGCCCATCAGCTGCAGAAATGACAGTCACCATTAGTTACAGCTATAAAGGAGTGACAAACATTTTTATTGCCAGTTTCACTTGTCTGAAACATAAAAAGCTCATTATTCTGAAAGCTGCATTCTTACGTTATCCTGTAGGCAAAGTCAATACCAGGAGAACTGTCACACACAGGCTATACTGGGCAATATCACATTTGTAAGCAGCAAAAATTCTGCTCTTCTTTTAATCTTGACTCTATCTTTTCATTGCTTTTTCACCACCTTCTCAGTAAGAGATAAATGACATTTTAATAGAATTTTATAGTGACTGAATTAAAATTTTCAAGGTAATGTTTAATGAGGCATAGGGCTCCTGGCCACACTGCCTTCATTTTAATGATAATCTCATAATTTTTTAAAAATTACTATCACTCTATTACAAACTTCCCTGAAGGCTGGGGTATACCAGGACAAATGAAGCAAGAAAGCAAAGAAACAAATGCATGCCCTACTTCTAGGCTTGGGGAGTTTAAGTCTAAAAATCAATGAGTAGCTTTGAGAAGTTTTAATACAGCGAGAGATGTAATTGTCATTATTCTCTTTGGGAATAAATCATAAAGTTTTGACACCAGCAGTCATACCACCAATCCTTCTTTGTGCCTTAATATTTATTTATTTTTTTGATCCCTGGGATAGTCTTCAAAGATAGATATTTCATTTTTATGAAAGGCATTTTTATGAAAGTAGCTCTGCTCGCAGTTGGAAACGGGAAAACCTGGGATTTACTTTTCAGTTTTCTTCTCCCCAGCTGCTGAATTTTTCATTTGAAGCAATTAAGAAAAAAAACATATTGACAAAGAGAATGCTGTTTAAGCTAAAAAAAAATAAATCAGAAAACATTCTATAGTCATATTTATGTGTGTTTAGACTGCAATGCAATGCACCAATTCAAGCGCTTTCTGCTCTGTATTCATTTTTTACCTTATTTGCTATTTATTAATCAACTCTGCCATGCACTCCTGAAAGTGAAGGATTAGATTGAGAGCTGAAGAAAAGAAAGTTCAAGGGAGTGCAGCCTTTGTATAGTTTTGCTCTGGCAAGAATAAGTGCATAAAAGTATACACTGAAAGCAGCCGTGACTGAGCCAGGCTTCTACGGTATCTTGTTTTCCTCAGTTTCACTCAGAATAGCAAGCGACCCTCAGCCCTGTCAGGGGCTGAATATCCGAGTAAAACACCAAACCTTGATCTCTCTGAACCTGCCAGCAATCCATGGAATCTTCTTCTATAAAAACTGAAAGAGATATCTGCAAGAAAATAAATAATACTGTGTAACATGCACTCTTCTTTGTCTTCTTGAATCTGTAATTTGTTGGGTATGTTTTAAATATCTGTCCCCTGTATGGTCTCCAGTGTCTTTAATTACACTGACTAGATTCTCCCCTCATACCTAGCAGATAGCACTAATTGCCTGTTTGCCAGACACCACATGAGGGGTAAGACACAGCGAAGGAAAGCATGGCTCTGCTGCTAGGAAAAGCTGACATGGAGATAATATTTTTGACTCTTAGAAACCTAATGTGCTGTACGTTGGGAAGAAAAAAAAAAAAAAAAATATATATATATATACACACTTTTAGATGCCTCCATTCACTCTGTGTACACAGTCAGAAAGGCTGGAAAGAATTGATTATGGCGGCTTGATTTGATTTTTTTATCTGTGCATATGGTTCCTTCTGAGCTGTTAGGACACCTGGCTGCAATAACATCTTCAATCTCTTCAGTCGAATGTGCATGTATCTCTGCTTTTACCTTTCTAACAAATAAATAGAAACAAGCTGCAAATCCTTTTCCAATAGTGTGGTTGTATTCTCCAACTATTGACATAGTTCTAAAATGTGTTTACTTTAAATTTCAGAATGCCTTGCCTATCACAGAAGAGTTTTATAAACTCTTGTCTGGAGGCTTACAGAAATGAGGTATATTTTTACAGTGCTATTGCTACTTGCTTAATATTATTTTTACTATTTGTTATTCGGATTGCAAAAATCAAACTAACAAACCGTCTTACACACGGAACACGTACAAGTCTTAGAATTAGAAGTGAAGTAGAACATCAAAATACTCTTCACGAACATCTGGATTTTATGTCAGCAAATCTTAATTTACGTTTACCTTCTTAATTCACCGAGTAGATGATCTAAATTTCAGATACATATAAAAACTATTCTTTTGGGGCTCACTGGTTTGCTGCAAATGTTCTTCACAGGATATAAAGCTGAAAATTCAAGAATAAAGAGACACCAGAACCAAGAAGTATTCACTGTGCTCTCTGCCAAAATTCTATCATCTCAATAGAGTCCAGAGAGTAGTCAGCTGAGGCTGAAAATCAGATAAAGTATATAATATAATCCAACAGATTAAATTTGTGGCAATTATGAAATATTTTCCATTTATGTATATGCCAATGCTTTAAAAATTTATATATGATTTGCCACATTTTCTAGAAGCAGAAAACCCAGAAATCAAGCTACATTGTCAAAGAACATTCAAGACAGTCAGAAGGAAACGTGTAGTTCTAGAAAATGGTAGGATGTTTTAAATTAATTATGCTATTCTTCTAGTATGTAGACACATTCTGAAAGTCTTTAAAAGCAATTTATGCAATGAAATGGTTTAAAACTACATGTAATTTCAATTTAAAAGCATATAAATTTATTTAATTTACTTCTTCATGTAGGCATATACATTTAATTTTTTTTACCTACATTAATTTCAAATTGTGTGATCGTTATAATTATTTCCGACTCTTTTTCCCAATAGTTATTTCTAAAACATGGAAAACAATGAGAGACAGCAAGCAAAATATAAAGAATGTTATTCTAAAGAAGGCAGGGATTCTGAAAGACCATAGGATTTTCAGAAGTCAAAACCTGCAGAGTAGACAAGATGAGACTATTCAGAGCATCTGTGAAACGACAAGTATGTCGACAGTAACATAAAAAAAAAAAGCAGACAGAAAACTGAAAAGTCATCAGTCTTTTAGATTTAAGAATAGCTAAGGAGAGTGTTCAAAAAACCCAAAAATCTTACTTGCAATATTATTTTGAGAAGACAATAGCTCTGTCAAAAAAGAACAGAAAAAACCCACAATTCCAGTCTGACAATCAGTTGGAATCCATGGAAATCATGTTCTTTTTACGGACAAAGCATTAGAAGGCTGGAGGAGCATCAGAGGAATATCACACGTCTGCCTGTAGTTTTCTTCTTCCGTAATTACATTCTCATTACCACTGTCGTACAGGCTGCTAGACTGGATTGGACCCTTAATCCATACAGCCATTCACACCTTATGGTCTTCGTCAGTGAACTGCTACTTTTCCCATGTTTCACAAAGCTTTTGTTCTGTCTCTAATGCCATCATCAAGACACCAGCTGAGCTGAACATAAGCAGCAGCTCTGTCACCTCAGTTGGAGAAGAGCTCCCCTCCCGCAGAGGAGTTTGATTTCCAGATATTGGCTTTGAAAAGCTTTCAATAGATCATTTTCCTCTTTTCTTCCTTTCAGAAAAAGTAAGGAAATGTTGTAGAAGTTGATGTGCAATAATTATTTGTTCACTGAATCCATGCTTTTCCTCTTTAAGAATGAGAACAGTATTACGTTTAAATCGGTACATTGAGATTACTGTTAGATATATGTTCATTATTCATAAACCACTGAAAAATGTTAGAGGTTGAACTGCCCTGATTATTAAGGTACTCATAATCAAAATAGTCCACAAATGCACACACACTTAGTGACATTGGTTCACATGGAAAACTGTAACTTGTTCAGTTGTAACTCAGATCTGTTTGATTATATTCCTATATCCCTTTTCTGCAGCTGGTATGTGATTGACATTTCTTCATTTTTGGCCAACCATCAACTAACTAGTGTCATTATTTTTGCGTGCTTATTAATCATATATCATAACAAAACAAGTCATTCCAAGCAGATCATAACAAATGAGGCATATTTAATGTTGATGTTCTCTGTTAAAGAGCAGCGGTTGTTACTGTATTTGAAATTCTCATTACAGTTGACCGCTATGCAATACATACGTACAGCCTACGACAGGCTCGATTATGGTATTTTGTGTGTGTATCTGCCTAGAGTAGATAGGACAGTAAATAACATTTTTTTTTTCCAGGTATTTATACTTACATGCTGCTAGAGCATGACTGTACTGATGATTTCTACTTCATGAGTATGCATTACGGAATATCCAGATTTTCACCTACTTAATAGGAGTTGGGGAAGAACCACTGAATATGGTTATGTAATGGGCTTTCAATTGAGGTAGTTAAGAACAAAAAGATGACTTTCCAAACAGTAGTCATGTCTATTGCCTCCACTGGATCAGTGGCACTATCTATGCTTTTTAATGCACTTGTCATCCAGGATAAATGGAGATGGATGGTAACTATTAATCTATTTTTTTCACACTTTCTGTGGTACAGTGCCTTTCTGCTGGAAAATGTTATTGAGTAAAAAGGTGACATTCATCAGCTACATTGTTCATTGGTTCAAACCATATGTTGATGAATATTAGTGTAGTGCTACTGACTTAAAACAGAAGAGCATAAGAGGTCTCTGGGTCACTGTGTCAAACCTCTGTAATCACAGTTGTTAATGTCAATGGCATTAAATCCAGAAACTTCTTGACAAGCCATAGAAATATCCAATTATACTAAAACACTTATATACAAAAGACCAAAAGCCTCAAAACATATAACACATCTCAGAAAAAGAGAAAACGAGTAATATTACAAGTATCCTGGAATCCTTCAGTATCAGAAAATTTGCTAGGTGCTAAAAATGGTTAGCATTAGCCCAAATGGTCTGGACTTTTCCAGAAAGCTAACTGCACCCTGTGCTTCGGAGCAAGGACTCATGTCCCTGGGGATGCTACTTCACTCAATGTGTACAAAAGGCCCCTTTTCATGCTCAAATCTCAATGACAGTTATCCTATCACCCATCAATGCAATTCAGGACCTTCTCCTCTTCTCATGTAGCCAGACATCCACATTTTCAGTCCCTAAGGCATGACTTTGCACTTTATACTATTAAATTCAAACTATGAGCAACGAGGACACTTATTCTTACCATATGGCATTCTAGTTGTCTACATGACTGGCAAACTCCATTAACTTTGTGTCAGCCCCAAATTGCATTGATCTCTTTATTGTTCTCTTTTCTTTAAAATACATTCTAATGCTGTACATGGTATTAAAGTCAAACTATGAGGTTTGCATTTCTTATACTTGAATGTCAGATAAGGCGTTTGTACTTTCACATTGTATTCCCATATCCATCATCTCTAACCAGAAAGCAAAATTAGTTCCAAATTCTGAACTACCTAAATAGAAAAGACAATAATTGAGTGAATCATTTTGCCTTTCCAACAGAGGATTACAAACATTATAGAGTTCCTGTCACATGGTGGTGATCTAAGGGATGAGGAAGCTCCCAAAATGCCATGGCTGATGTATCTCCTTTCCCAGATTGTCCAGTCACCCCAGTCCTTGCAGCATTCTGCTACCTGCCTCCATGCTTTGCATCCACCTGCGTTACACCCGCTGACTGTGGCAGAGATGGCATTTTCCAGGGCCAGCACTAGGTTAACTTCTACGTTGTCATCCAGGGCATTCCTGTGTCTCCGGCTTAAGCCTCACAGTTACTGCTGAGGTAAAACCAGCACCAAAGACTGCATGAATCTCTTGGGTCATACTTTGTTGTTGTAAGCTGTTGTACAAGTCTGTTGTAAGTACCTTAAGTCTTTGAAGCTTCTCCTTCTCTGATCAATACTGCTTCTAACAGTCAAAATGTTTTGGGGGAGGAAGAGAGAAAGTTGGGAATGAAAGGTAGACCAGTTAGTACGACAGTACAAACCTTGTTTCATGGGGAAATCATGCTAAAACCAATGTAAAATGTGTTTTAATTGTAACTTAATTATTAAGCTTAATATTAATTGTGCAATTTTGCTAAGGACACAGCCCCTCTGTCAATTTTCCCTTTGCTAAGGACACAGGTGGTGCAGCTGTGCATTTCCTATGTGCAACTTCATTTGAATTACTGTGTTCATGATTTATTTACTGTTACAATTATTATAACTATTTAAATAATATTTAATTATAAGCATACTTATTTGGATTGTAGCTATTATATATAAATACCAGAAATCACAACTACAATTTAATAATACAATCATTCTGGAATACTTCATCTGGAACAGGTTGTCCAGAGAAGCTATGGATGCCCCATCACTGAAAGTGTTCCAAGCCAGGTTTGATGGGATGTGAGCAACCTGATATAGTTGAAGATGTCCCTGCCCACAGCTGGGGGGGTGGAACTAGATGGTCTTTAAAGGTCTCTTCCAACCCAAACCATTCTATGATCTTTAAGACCACAGTGCAGACTCTTCACCTTGGAAGAATGTTTAGGTATTTGTTGCAGTTTTGCCAATCTTTTTGGCTTGCTTTTGGATTATCTAAATTTATTATTTGTTAACTGCTATGCTGAGATTGAGCTGACAAGCAGAAAGAATAGGACTCTCATCGTAGTTTGTAATCTAAATTAACAGAAGAACATACAGAAGCTCTAATGGACAGTATAAAGTGTGCCTTTATTGATAAGAATGACAGTTTTCCCTTTAAGTTTTATGTAACTGACTTTTAAGGAATTTGATGGAAGTTTGGGTTAGTCAGAATACTAATACTAGAATTTTTACCTGAAATATACAGTTTTACCTAAACTTACAGTCACCAAGTTACTGCAGAAATGTATTGACAGATGATGCCAAAATGCTGAGAAGCCAATGATATCATTTAGTGGAGTATACACAATTTAAGTGTTTAAGAGCCACAGGGAAGAAGTAGGACTCAGGAGAGTTTTACATGAAATAATTGTAAACAGATCATTATAAATAGTCAAATTCCTGTAGGGGCCAGCAATGAGATGGCAGTAGTCGAAGGAAAATTGGCACAAGTCTTTCTATCAGCAGTGAAGTAGCATTACCCATGTGCTCTCCTTTTAATTGGTTAAAAATGTTTACATGCAGACTTGCATACATGCACGTCAGGATCTTCACAATACTGTTAGCAGAAATTTACTACTGTGTGTGTTTGGTATGTTCCCATATAATTCAATTTATTTCATAAGGTGAATTCTTTAAGAAGCTCTGCTTACCGAGGTGTAAAATGATCATAGCATTTCATGCGTTTGTGACAGATTTGAGCTCCTCTCCTCCCACACAGCTTTTTAATAAAAGTGCTGCCAGTTTGCTGACCTTCCCCTCTTCAAGGTTAATGGTTTGTTATCTATAAATTATTTTCCATGATACAGCTTGGGTTATGAACTTCAAAATTGTCTTCTGCGGACTCTCTCTTCAATTCACTGTACGCGCAGAGAAAAGCACATTTCCTAGTAACTGAGGCAGATTTCACAACAGGAAAAAGGACTACAGAAATGAAGGAGATAATGCCGACTTTAGAAACTTGCCATTTTGTTCTATAAGATGACATACAATTATTTCAGTTGGTTGATATTGTGGAAAAACTACTGTCATGTTCTCTAGTAAAGCTGAATGTCTACATTACTGCAATCTACGAAACTGACTCAACTCATTTTTTTCTTGCATATAGAGAAAAAGGCATATTAGAGGCATATTAACCTCTAGGCTAAAGATGCTGCAGAGACAACAATTAGTGACTTTGCATTATTGTAAAGTTTTAGAAACACATTAATAGTCAGACAATTTATAACATGCAGTCTCTGTTATCGTTATGGAACATCTGTTACTTAAGAGCCAACTCTGTAATAAACCATGCCCCAGTATTTTATAATCCTGTCGCAGTGTAAGAGGGGAAAGCAGAGATGATATTAAATTTGATCTTGAGAAGTAGCAGACGTATTTGCATTCCACTGAGCACAGCACAAGCAGAAGGTGTTCAGCAACACCTTGCAGTTTTCATATACTTTAATGATCTGTCACATAAATCTTTACCAGTTGGTCCTTTCCACCCTTTAAACTTTGAGAGTGAATTTTATAAGAAACCAATGACAAGACTCCAGCGGGTCATTATAACTCTGTACCCAGGAAATACATATTTGGCTTCAAGCTCTGGGAAATATCAGAGTATCTACACTGTCAGAAAATACAACTTCACCACTTCAACTGTCATTTCAGTCATAAAAGTAGCCTTAGAAGTCTCTCATCCAGTCTGACTGTTGTTTGCTAGACATAATTTAATTTGCATGATGCCATTTCAAAAGGAATGTAAAAATCAGACAACGCAAGCAAAGCTTTCTTGGCGTATTTGTGGTGCCTTTGCATATACAGTATTGCAAACCACTTAATTAGTTTAATATTGTATAAAGCCTCTATCGTATTTCTTTTTTTTAAGGCTTTTTCAGTGATACATGGCAGTATACCTCAGAATTACAAGCCGTAATGACCCTTGCCACTTTATCAACAGAGATAGCAAAGGCCAGATTTTTGCTTTCTGTTTACCAAGAACAATTCTATTATTGCCATTCAGAAACTGCTGAAATTATGCCAGCTTATTCCAACAGGGAATATTCACAGCTTTTTTTTTTCCGAGTTGTAAAGAGATTGCTAATTTTTCATCTATTTCACAAATACACCCTCCATAGATCCTTCTCCCATTTAAGTACTTCACCGGTACATTATACTGTGCATCAGAGCACTAACCAGGTGGAACTCACTTTTCATTTCCATTCTCTAAGACTGAGTTATTCAATGGCTGTGATGTACTACTACTATTTTTTCTACCGAGATCATTATTAAAATCTCTAGGTACAGCCATCTGTGCAACGTCTTCAAGCTGTCTCAGCCCAATTTTATCCAACATTTTAAAGAAAAAGAGCAGACTTTTCTGTGTTTCCAGAGGATTGCTATTCCTCTTAACACTTTTTTCTTACTTATATTTAATTCCCACTCTTTTACATGGTGCATTGTAATGGCACATTTAAACCAATAAAATCACAGATATACCATACACTGAGAGAAAGAAAATGTCTAGTTGCAGCATTTTCCTTATTTTGTCAAATTTGCTATGGAAACACACAGCCAGCTTTGAAAATACATTTCTGTTAACACCCGAACTGTCAACAGTAATCTAGAAATTGTGTTTTAAAATATAAGTGGTTCATCACAACATCATAGCTGTCTTATTGCTTCTTATTTAGTTTTTTTCTGTTTAATTACCAGCTACCTGTAGACAGAAAATAATCTTTTTCCTATCAAACATAAACTCAAGTCCTGCAATGTTTTGTTTTACTTTGTGTAAGTCTTGTTTTCTCAACTATCTAAGTCACAGCAACCAAATCCATGGTTTCTGTATCACCAGCAAGTAATATGGGTCTGATTTCATTTACTGGAAGAGACAAAGATCACTGGGAGCATGCCAAGCTTAGACCAACAGCACTATCAACATCAGCACAGGTTTGAATAAAGGTGCCAAAGTAAACAAACACATAAAAGTGGCACTCAGCTTCCATTTCTGTTCAGTGAAAGGACTTTCAAAATAGCCAAGTTAGAAACATCTTTGAGTGAGTGACTCTACTTCTTGAAAAACAGGCCTTGTTCACAGGTCTCAGACTGGAGACTTAGTTCCTAAGGCAAAGCTTTAAAGCATCCAAGGTTTTGTAACACGGTTCAGAAAGTGACAGTTTCAAGCTGTCCTCCTTAAGTAAAATATACACTGAATTAAGCAAAACTTCCAGGAGTGATGAATCTCATCGTGATACCCTAAAACACCAGCGCGGAAGCATCAGTGATCCGTTATGAAATACATCTTATAGAAAGATTTAAATCTTCAGGGTTAAAGAGAAAGAACAGAGTGCTGCAGCTTTTCCATCAGAGTAAATCAGGATTGTAAAACTAACAATTCTTTTACCACTATGCAAAATGCCTTTCATTATCTAAATTAAAACTGCACTGTGTTTATTGAATTCAGAGATTAGCTTGCTGTTATACACAGTAGCCTTACTTTGATGTCTCAGGATTAATATTCATGAAGTTTCAGACTATTAACT
>WHYT01015193.1:34661-61089 GCA_009806455.1 Tetrax tetrax | reverse complement strand
AAAAAAAAAAAAAAAAAAAAGTAGTATCTTACAGACCACAATTATTGTAGGATGCTTTCAGTTCTGGTTTTATCTTTCATTCTGCTGGGGATTCCCACAGAGTTTTCACACTGTCAAACAGCGTTTTAAGGTTGGTTCTGGCAGGTTTTTGATATTGATGGAGCTGGCTAAAACTTAGACATTCAAATCCCAAGGACATTTTTCAACTTCTTTCTTATTTTAAATAATTTTACATGACTGATAACTTTCAATAACTTTCAAATTCATTGCCTGAAATGTCACCTGAACTATCCGCAGGATTGGAAGTCACCAGAAACTGTTCATTCCTCAATCTGTTCAACCCAGAATATTTCACAACACTACACACACTACTGGCCGATATTGACATCTGTCAATTTTCAAAGAGTCTCAAAGATGTGAAACTTTTGTAAACTATGACAAAAATCACAATTCACCAAAAAAAAAAAATTGCCTTTATTTTCCTCATGTTGCACCAGTGCTTTGAAAGTAATATCAATGACTTAAACAGAGAAATAACAGCAGAAAAATCAAATACTACAGGAGGAAAAGTCTAGCATCACCAGATAGCACCAGTTACACTCTTAGCTCATATTATGCTTAGTTTCAGCTGGCACAGTGACTATATGAGCAGTGTAAGAACTATAATTCAGAGAGTCATGCACAATAAGCAAACAGATCAGTGTATTGCTTTCTCTGATCAGCTGCTTGTGGGAGAGAACAGTTCTTGATGGCAGCTGAAGGCTGCCTGGGAACATCAGCTCTTGGCTGCAAGCTTTCTTGGGCTGGTTTGTGAAACTTCTTATAATCAGATTCCAACCACAGAGCTGTGTAAGATCTCAGTGGAACAGCTAAGATCTGATAAATCAAGAATGTGACAAACTTAAATAAGATATGAAGGTAAAGACAATATAAACAACGATTTCCAAGCACATCAAGGGAAGGCCATCAACCATAAGAGTTCTTCTGAGAGTTCCAAATGCACGGTGACAATTTGTGGGATAAGTAACAGAACAACAACAACAAAAAAGTTAATGTGGAGAGAATCTCATGATTAAGAGACACGCCTCACAAGTAGCCATAAACACAAGAAATCCTAAGCTGCTACTTTTTTCAGAATTCAAGTTAAAACTCAAAACCCAAAATCATGCATCACTCGTATGGTAATTATGGTACAAGATAGCTGCTGTGCAGAGAGCACTACCCACCTGTGCCTCTGTGATGCTGCTTAAAAGCTTCTACCTCTTCCCCATAGTGCAGGAAAGAAAGTCATAAACTGCACAGCAATAGCAACAAAATGCAATAACAAAAGCAAATGTCAGAATTTGAATTGCAAACTACAGATGAGCCTTGACTGCTAAAACTAAATCCGGATTTGAACATTAAATGTTTGAAGTTGCTCTTCTGGGGCTAGAGGCTGCTTTTGCTCAACCCTTTAATGAACTGCTAGGCAGTACAGGGAGAGTAGCGCTGGTAGGGATGGAGAATCACTGCAAAGTAACTCTCAGGATAAGTTCACAGGATTTATGAGAAAGATTTACTTCTTACATAGAGAATACATATCAAATTACTTCTTACATAATAAAGAATCATTTTTTTCTAATAGAGTTGTGGTGCAGCAATACAACTTCCTAAAATAGAGACTCCTGAAAACAAAGGAGTCTCTGTTTTAGACCTCACTGTGTGAGCCCTAATTCCCACTCAAATCTTTGGATTTAGAAAAGTATAGAATTAATCTTTTGAAAGGTACTGAATTTCCCATCAATTTAAAATTTTGGAGCTTTAGTTTTGCTGTCTTTCAAATTAAGTTTCAGTTTAGCTCTCAATGTAAAAGCTTAATAGAGAACCTAACAAATGCCATTTTTCAGTCCTACAATTATTCCCTGAAAGCTTGATGAGGAGAAAGACTTAAACCGCCCAGACACAAAACAATGAAATATTAACTGCTGAGAGCAGTTATTTCCCTCTAAAAATATTGGTACTAAATTATTTCAATACATGTGTAGTCACACCTGAAAGAACTCAAAAGCCACAAACTATGAACCCAGAAAAGATAATGGACAAAGCAGCTCTCTGTTTTTAGCTACTGCTGTATTTTTAGGCTGTTTTATTCTAATAAACATTATAAAAATCTATTTACATGCATATGGTAATAGGTAACATTTTTTATCTCATGCTAATTTATAAAACAAACTTAAAGATCCTACATTAAAACATCAGCTTAGCTAAGCTCCTTATGTGACTGATTTTTTGCAAAATATATTACAAACTTTCTAGGTAGGAGTGCTTTTATAGTTCAGCTTTTAGTATTATCGGAAGAATATCCGATAAATTGTATTTCTGGCACTTTGGGTTCTAGTTATTTCTACTTTTAAGATAAAATGACTGTGAAGAGTTGAATTTACTGAATAAATAAATAATGTAAATAAAGTAAATAAATAATGTAAAAAGAAATAAGTAAGGAGGTTAAAAGAGCAGAAAAATTTAATGGAGAACATCCTAAGCAATGGTGCCTGTTGACCTGAGCCATTTTTCTGAGTACAGCTATAGGAAGGCTGAAACTCAAAGCACCCCATATACTCTGTGTGACGAGTGAAGTCCAACTGACTCAGTGCTGTACCTGATCAAAAGCTTTTTACATGCATTTTATAGTGCTGACCCTTTACTAATAAAGCCTGTAAAAATCTATGACAAATTCAAGATTCTTACTTTGATCATTTGTCCCTTTCTTCAAGTCAAAAATGACAGGAGGTATCCCTGTATCACACAATCTCATGCTGCGCCTAAAAACGTAATGCTGATTCTGCAAGATCTACTGTAGGCCCAGGATCAGGATCACCACACTCAGCACGGGCCTGAAAATAACCTATGTAGAAATCTAGTCTTTGCTTAGGAAAACTAGTTTTCTGATAAAGGTTACCGTTTCAATGATCAGAACTGAGGAATTAGATTCTACTGGTCCTTAGGTTTTTAAAAGAAAATTACTAATTATTTTATCAGGGCATTCTGTTCTCAAGGAATAACGCTTGAGAGATTAAGAAGCATCTCTTAAGAATTAGTATAGATATGTCACCCTAGTCTCTTCAAATTCTGCAAGATTTGCTACAGCTTACTGAGCTTTCCGTTTTATTAATAAAACTTAGGAAATTTATATAAAACCATGCTCCAAAAGTGAACTCCTGTTTTCAACATTAATATACTGAATTAATGTTCTGTATCAATTCTCTCCTAAACCATTGGAGACATACAATAAATTTACTTTTAAAAGAAAAAGAGTAACGCTGTCAACTTTTTCATGCTGTGTTTCAAGTTGCTGGTAACATCACTAGTAGACTGTCACAGACTGAGCAGTAGATAAAAGGACTTATCACTTATCTTTCTTTATTACTGTGAGGAAAGACAAAAAACTGCCAAAATGATCGTTTGCCTGGCTTCTGCCACCTTCAAGGTCTTCTTTCAGTCCTATTTCAACATTGGCTACTTGAGAGACGGATAGAAGCAAAGTGTTTGGGCCATACAATTAAACTATCTTACAGAATGAAGAAAATTTCTTCATCCCATAAAACAGTAAAGGAAAAAGTACATATCTAAAACATTCTCCATCAACATAAAATCAAATTGTGACCAACTAGCACAATTGTCTCACACATCAATCAAAATAGATATTTATTCTCTGAAAAAGGAGAGAGATAGAAATCCAGGAAGCATTATATCACAGGGAAGCATATCTACTCAGTAACTGGAGCACACTTGCAATCTTCAGAATCAAAATTTGACTGATAAGGTCTGAGTCACTGGAGAAATTTATATGATTAGAAGCATTTAGAGAACAAATAGTATCTTGTTAATTCCTGTCTAAATGTCTTCATGACTGACTTGTATCCTGTTGTTCTTGCGGCAGTGCTGTCTTTTGAATTCTTCATCTTCATGCCTCTGATGGGCATACAGGTAGCAACCAATACACTCTCAGTTTTATTTTGCCATGGTAAAAAAAGCTATGTGCTTCTATTTCTTCCTTGTGAGACCAAATTTTATTCCTGTGATCATCCCACTGCTCCACATCCATAATGGTTTCAATTAATCTAGTTTGGAAATGAGTGCCTATAACTGTCATGTACCAGCAGAGGATGCAGTTATGTCTTGCATGAAGGATGTAAGACTTCTCAACTGACCCTAGAAATCTGTTGTGAGACATGGCTTGGCATTTATCTTTAAGTTGTATCACACTTATAGACCATAATGATTCCACGATCCAGTACCACATCCAAATTTCTCCTCACCTCATTTCCACAGAGATCTGTGAGCTGACTTTTATGATCAGAAAAGTCAGCCAGAAGTACAAAGATAAAATATCAATTTACTAATGTGTATTCAACTAGGTCAATTAAGCAAACCCATGCTAGTAGCCTGTTTTCAGTGAGCTGTGTTCTTTCTTTAGTTAAATTACCTAATCCAAGTAAATTAGCATGCTTAGTACTTGCTATCAACTAGTTGCAACACATCACCTTGTTCAGTAAATTATACCAGAGGGAATACAGCTCGCTGCTGCAATATGATTGTCTGGGAACAAATTTTTTTTTTTTTATATGAATAGTTCTGAAAGCTCATCAAAAGATTTATATTGTTAACAATATTGTTAGGAGAAAATCTGCCCACTATAAATAATTCTCATATTGCAATAACTAGTGAGAAACAATAATGCATGTAACAACTGCGTCAAAAAAAAAAAAAAAAGGGAAAGCAAAATGGACTCCTGTTATAAGCAAACAAAAGATGAAAGTGTCCAGGAGTTAAAAATTGCTCACAAAAGAAAATATGGTTTTCAGGGCAGAAACTCAGAGTTAAAATCACAAACTTAAAAACTGTATGATGCAACAGACAACTGCCTTAAATGTATAGATGTGATTTATAACTTCACAGTCATACAGCTTATAAAAATTATGCTTTAATGTTACAGGTTACTTGTTACTAGGCATGAGAGGCAGCTCGTTCTGTCAGAGAAAAATCAATACCGTTTTGCCAATAGTTCACCTTCATCAGTCCATCTTTTTACAGTAATCTCTTTTTTGATTTGTTTTCTCTCTTTTTATTTCTCCTTGTAATTTAACAGGAAATTGGCTTTTGAACTTTCATACTTCTAGGTAGAAAAAATATGTTTTAAATCTGTTGCACTTCACATTTGGACAAAGTTTTGTGTGTGTGTGACTGATCAGTCCAACTACCTTCACATTGTCCGAAAGTAAAAAGGAGGAAACCTACATGGCTTCATTTCACCTCCATTTAAAACAAGGTTTGTAAATGTAAAACTATTCCCAACTGTAATGTATGTATTTAGAACAACACAGTCTAATTTATCTAGATACATAAAGGCATAATTTACCTTCACTATTGCACATAGATTATTTTTCTGTTATCTGTTCCAGAATCTAGGAAAAGTTCACTATGCAGGAACATTCAGTTATTTTTAAAACTAACAAAAACGTGATGTTCAACCACCAGAAACATAGCAACCATCAGAAGGCAAATGTATGCTTCTGAAATATTATTTTAAAAATTGAAAGAAAAATATTTTCCAGTTGCATTTGCTTATTGTTTTTACCTGTACCTTGTTAAACATGTATATATAGAAAATATCTGTGTTATTGCTACATCACGAAGCACTATCCATCCCCATCAAATTTAGTTAGCATTAGAAGCTAAGCCAACATGATAATTTGATGTGACACTGAAGTAGCTGGTGATCTTGATTACATTTAAATCACAGTCAGTAGCACTATGCTGCACTTTGCACCCTTTTATCTATGTTGCTTATCATTTCATTAACATGGTCTTCAGCCACTGGATAAAAAATTTCTATAGATGTAATAACCGACAAAAGTTTACATTTCATTTACTAGCCTTTCATCACCTTAGTCTTCACTCTACTGTACGATAAAATCAGAACATAATGAGCTGGTTGTACAATAAACCTTTCATTAAATATGAACTCATACAGCTGAAAGAAATGTACACTGTAAAAGTTAAAAATAGATGTGCTTTGCCTCCACAGAAGAAAGGTTCGTTCCTCTTCCAAGATATACAGCCATTCTCACCCCTGCTTACATAGCGTATGATCTGCCTGTTTAAAGAGGATAGGTAAGCTCTAAGGCAGACAGATTTTCAGGGGCTTTTAAGTGGTTCTAAACTGTATGGAAGGATCCCTCATCCCCTCCAGCACAACAAGGACAAAAGTCAAATCAGTCTCTCCATCCACTCAGGCCAGAGAAAACTTCATCTGCATTAAGGGTCTGAATGAAAAACCAGCTGAACAAAGGGGCAGGGGACTGAATGCACGGATGCTCCTGTTATCAGACTACAAGTAAAACCCAAGGCATTTTGTAGTTTAGAGATTCAAAGGTTTCAGAAGTTATTTGGGAGGTGTAGGGGATGGAAGAAGAGAGTCAAACACCTTTAAGCTTGCTTCACAGAAATTCAGGTAAAAATATTGTCAGAAAAAGATGTCTAGCCATGTTTCCATGGAGTTATTACAGAAGAATAACTGTAATACACAGAAATTATTTAAAAAATAAAGATTGGCCAAATTACTGCAAAAATAAAAACAAAAGAAAACTGGATTGGACAACTGCTACCTGGAAACACTTGTTAAACTGATTTATTTTAATTTTTTTTACTTTTTGCATCTGGAGGAATCTACAACTAAAATAGCTTCTTTGATAGTCACGTAGAGGAACATGCTCTTCAAGAAAAAAAAACCAACTGATATTCAGAAGGAATTTGAACCATTCCTTTTGAAATTTTGATATTTGAGAAGGAAAAAGAATTCAAATCTACCAAGGACTTTCAAGGACTCATGGCTTAGTATTGTTCAGCATATTTCAAGCTCTGCAGTATTAACAGTTCATCTCTTTTCCTCTGCATTGCCAAAAGGAAATGAAGTATGGACTATTATTTAAAGCAAGCAAACCTGCAACAGCACAGAAAAGTTGAAATAATGATTGAAAACTGAAGCCCAGTAGTATTATCTTCAATTAAATGTAATTTAAGTGATGTGGAGTCATTAACTTCTTACTTTGCAGCTTGCCCCATTAGACATGGGGGGTTTTGGAGATTTTTTTCTTATCAGCTGACTCATACAAAGTACCTTCTCAGATGTAGTAGATCGATTTGCACTGTAAAGAACTGAAGCTTAAATACTTGGTTTTCACTTGGCAACACAGGTTTTATAATTTGCTGCTTAGATTAATGTGTATACTATTTAAAGTGAGATTTTACCATAATGATGATTAATAGTTGATTTTTCTGCCAGACAATAAAAAGATTAGCTGGCATGATATTTTGGACTTTTACCTTGGTAATACCTACTTCAATTCTTTCAGGAAATTTCAGAGTATACAAGAGTGCTTTTGAAATGAACATCAAGAATGAAACAATGACTGCCCTTAGGTAATGAATATTGTTAAAAGGACCAAGTCTTTTTTTTTTTTTTCCACAGATAATGTCAGTTGTCTGGTCTGGAAACTGCAGTCTGCTATTTAATTAATTGTATTTGTAGGATCAACAGTTAGGTATGTGTTAGGTGTGTGATGATAAACAGGCTTGTGGTTAGGACATCCTACTCACTCCTTTTGATGTTTGAAAACTAGTAGTCTTACCTCAAAATTTCTCTTTATCTTACTTTTTCTGTCTGGCAAGGAAATAACAGTTTCACATTTCACTGCCTTCTCTTCAATAAATTTATTTGTACCCTACTCAAACTCAAAACTCAAAAGAAGTAGTTACTCAAACTAGTTACTCAAAAGTATCTCAAAAGAAATTAAATATGGATATTAACACAAACAAAATAAGAAACAAAGATAAATTCTTAGTTCCATAGAGGGAAAGGTCAGAAAAAATTCTAAAATTTTATAAGGGTTGAATTAGTTTACGCAAAGTCTTTTCCTGCATCTTCCCACATTTCCATTTTAGATTAAATATGTTTTCATTGCTTCTATAAAAACTACAAAATAAATCTTAATCTCCTATCCATATTTACAGACTTTGAACAGCACGTTGTAAGAGGCTTAGCTATGGACTTAGTAACAGTTCTTTCAAAAAGCTGGAGACAGCATACTTTGAACAGAAGTTTCTACCTGAACCAAAAATTGGCCTGTGTGGATAATTTAACCTTCCTTTGTTATATGGTTAACTAGTGCTCATATTCCTCTCATTTGTGTACATTTGTAAGAATCACCCAAAACCTAGTAACCTTTGTGCTTCCAATCTACTGCTAACATATCACCTTCTACCTTATAAAGCATATAAATGTCATAAAAGCCGGTTCCTACATTTTAGAAATTAATAAATTGTTGGATCTAGAAATAGCATGACTTCGAGCACGTAGTCATGAGATGTAGTGAAAAATAAGGTGATGGAAGAGAAAAAAAATCTTCTCTAGTTACCAAAGGTCAAAGCTTCTGAAACTAGATACTGTGGAATCACACAGGCGGGCTCTAGAAAGGTGTCAGATACCATTACATTGCTCTATCCACTTTCTTTCCCATTCTCAAGTAGCATTAGAAATAATATTTAAAAATCACTGAATATTTTTCATATATTAATTTTTTTTAAATCAGTACTGTGTGTGCAAAAGATACTAAATCATTAGGTTGGAAATAAGTGGTACATGCAATTATCATCTGATAAAAATAAAATACGCAGAAGACAATCCATCTTTAAATGCAGATTGTAGCCAAAAAAAGAGCACAGGTCACTAAAAAAATAAAACAAAACAAAAAAAAAACCAAACACCTCCAATTATCTTATTTTGCAGCTCTTCATGGGGAAAGATGAATTCTTCAATCTGAAAATAATCTAAGTGAAACTCCAGCCCAGATTTTATGTCTGAATTTCCCTGAGTTCTGAATACACTGCTCAAGGTGGGTAAAGGACTTTGAGCTTTCCATTGTGGATTCTTTAACTGAGAGAGCATCCTACTAACACAGAGAAGTTAACTGAAAATTTTCTTTCAGTAGATTCGAATTAATACAAGGAAATATTCCATTTAAGGAAAAAGCTCAGAAAAGCATCACTCCTAGAGAGGAAAAAATCACAGAATCATAGAAACATTAGCATTGGAAAGGACCTGTAGTCCAGACTCCCACTTGATGAAGGTGCATTGCCAACACCAGCTTTGTACAGCTGAGCCCAGAAAACCTCCAAACCTTGTGTGACACCTCTTGCAGTGCATGACTATCCTCCTCAGCAGCATTTCGTGAATATATAGGACTGAGATTAGGAAAAGTGTCAGCAAGTATACCAGATATGATCACACCTAAACAGTTTTGGAATAACTCATCAGCAGGGTGAATACTCTTTTTCTTTTACAACAGTTGTATTTCTCTACAGTGAAGCCATGTGTGTAATCTCAAAGTGTCTTGCCTAATTTGCAGTATTCACTTTCATTAATAAGCAATCAGATTAAAACACAAAGACAGTTGTCATGGTCCATAGACATTTAGCATCAGGAAGAATTTGAGTTTCATAAGGTACAGTTAAGATTACTTCCTAATCTTTTTTCTTATTAGCACATTAAGACATACGGAAATACAACACAGCCTTAAACTCATCATCCTCCTGTGCAAGTGCAGGAACTCAGCAGGGAAGCAAATTACATATTTTTTTTTTCTATATTATATGCATAAAGCAACTTGTTTTGTGGTCAACCTGACATTTAAATAAAACAACTCAGAATGGTTTAATTTTCTGCTTTACAGCAAGAGTAATAAAATCTGTATTGGTCCCATTTGCCATCTACATTAAAAAGCATGCTGCAATCAACTGTGGATTTCAGGATGTTATAATTAATGGCTTTCTGCTGGCTGCATTTTTTAGTCACTGTGATTTGCATGGTGTAGGATCTCTTTTCAGTTTTGGGTAAATGGCAATTTTTTCCCACATTTCTCTCACCGTGAAACTATTTCTCGTGATTTTGTGGAGTATTTTTAACATAAACACACTTTTTTTTTTTTTTTTTCCACGTGTATGATAAAGAAGCATAATTAAATTGATTTTAAGCAGCCACAGAGGACTACAACAAAAGCTCTCCGGTTAATAGTGTTACACTTCAAACCAAGGTGGAAGAAAACTGAAGCCAGACTGGGCTAGATTTTCCAGCCTGTGTCAGCTATTATATAGTTACATTGACAGCAGTGGAACTGCATTGCTGTCAGACAAGCTGATATATTTAGAAAATCTCTGGGCAGTCTTCAGTAGCCTAAACAACAGTTCCGCAGGCTGCCAGGCAACTCAGCGAGCACTACAAGAGTTTACTTTCAGAATTCCAAAGCATCTTTTCTTTTCCATCAAAACCAAATGTAGAAGCTCTGGAAACACTACGTACACACACACAAAAAGAAAAGAAAAAAAAAAAAGAAAAAAAGAAACTAAATCACCTTACCCTCCTTTAAACTAAATAACAGTGTATTTTAATAATATATATTCCTTTCCTACAGAAATACTTCCCTCTTTGACCCTACTCCCCTCCATTTTAAATGAGATTATTTAAATCTGTGAGAGAAGGAATAGGCACTCCATAACTGATTGTGTCTTGTACAGGTTATTGGTTCCTTTTTTCTTTTTTTTTTTCATCTTTATGCAATCAAAGAACGAGACCCACATGTAGCACACAGACAGGTATGGATGAACTGCTTGGCTGTGCACTACAGACTTTTGAGCATCCAGCCCTCCTTTCTGTAGTTTTAACTGCACATCTGTCAACTCTGTCTGCTTAGATTCATGCAAGTTTTGTACAAACCTTTTACTTAAATTTGAACAAAAGGTGCCCAATTACAGAAATACGCTTCCCGGCTTCGTTTAAAACCAATCTTTCTGTAATAGAACATTCCCTGTACTTAGATCAACTGGAGAAGGCAATGAGTGAAATCAAAACAAACTATATGAAGTTCAGTTTTATGTTTTGTTGAAAACATTTAGTTCAACTAATATTCACGCCTATTCCGACAGCGGGTATCCAATGATTCAGAGATGGGGCTACAGAAGCTACTGTAGGAGTGGCTACAGAAAAACAGAAAAGGACCTCACAGGCCTAAATCAGAAAAAAACCTGACATTTATTTCTTGCCAACTTTTATACCTATATCCATTACTGTTTCAAAAAATGTCTATTTGTACTGCAGCAAGATCACAAGAGCTATTTCAGCAGGAACCTCACAAAACAATAACTTTGGCTACCAGGTACAACAGACCTGCACTGCGTTTATGAGGTGTCAGCAGTAGAAGATTAATTGCCAATATGGGATAAATCTACTACCTAAGACAAAATTTACACATAGTAAATCTCTATTCAAGAACAAAGGCCACATATCTGCTGCAGATGCCCCGAGTGGGATAATGTTACCTGTTGATCAACTACAAATTAGTTTGTGTGCATAATATACAGAAACCCATTTACTGCATAGCTGGAGAGATGATTTGTGTCGAACCAGATTTTGAAGGGTACAATATGTGCAGAAAGGATACCCTACCTGACTGTTCTGAGTCAAGTGTTTGGCATTTGCAGTACTTTATTTTGTTCTTGCTAGCATTTCAGCTTGAATGTCTCTGGCCTCTCATACATTTTAATAGGCTCAGAACTAATTCATATTATGCAGTAAATGGGAGAAAAGCAGCTCAAATAGAGAAATTTGAAAAAAAATAAATAAAAATATACAGCCTCACAAAAAATAACTTTGCAATGCCTATCACTATCCATCACAGAATACATGCAGGAAAACAAAAGGCTTATTTGCATCTTGCCTCTTTGTACTGTGGTAGTTTATCTGAATAATTAAAGTAACAAAAAAAATTAATCCATTATGGAGACACTTTTCCTAAGGAAATGAGGCTTACATTACAGTATTTTCTCCCTGTTACTCATTAACTATATTTTTAATTATTGGTTGAATTCAGCTGAATCTGACAAAGAGGCAGACATCTCAAACATAGGATACTTCCTAGATGTGAAAATCAATGGCTGGCTAGAGGAACGAAACTCAGATTAGTGGTTTCAGTCCCTGTAAAACCCCCAGGGACAGAAAGTCTCCACCATAGAGATTTTGGATTAGGAAAGCATGCAGTACGTATTTAACAGCATCAATAAATTGGCAAGAAGTTTAATCCAGATTTTTTTCTTAAAATAATTTCCAATGTATGTTTCAGAGAATTCAGAGTACAAGTGTGGAAAGAAACAACTCAAGTATTTCTTTCACTTCCTTTTCTACTGTCATCTGTAGCTGAACCTCCATTTGGTGTAAAATGTACACATAATCTGCAATGAAAAAGCCCAATATAAAATTTTAATATTTCAAATGGTTGAATAGTGCATACTGCATCAGCCCACAGCATACAGCCTGTGTGCCAGGTTTTATGTAAGACCCTGTACATGATACGTACCTATACATGTATATGTATGCAGGTTCAAAACATATGATTAAAAGTATTAGTGACGCTATTTTTCCTTTTAGACTTCAAAGTCAGATGCCTTTTCCCTGTGAATTCCACTGTATTGACTTCAGGTTTTTTCAGCCTATAGATCCCTATAAAGCTATCCAAAATACAATTCATTTGGCTTTTACCTTCAGCATCACTACCTCATACACTCCTCCAAGGCAAAAAAAAAAAAAAAAAAAAAAAAGTGTAAACCTTTGGAGAAGGGGAAGTTTTCTTGCTTCTGTTTTGATCTTCAAGCACCAGCCACTTGCAAGCACCATTATCCTTGCAGATATAGCAGGAGGAATTTAAACAAGCAAGGAAATCTCACACTGGTACAAGGGAGCCTGTTCCTGATTGACACCTGACGATGCTGCCAATCAAACCCCTGTCTCTGGGAAGGGTTCCCTCTACTCATCCCTGCGCTCATTAGTAATTGCAGCATCTTGACAAATTCTCATCATAGAGAGGCCTTCTCTTTTATACTGCAAAATTACCGGTGGTGTTTGGCTGTATACCATCCTGCAAAAAGAAATATACGCACATAATAGTCACTGAGCAGTAGTGACACTACCTTGGATAAGCAACACCTCAATTATACTAACAAACATCTCTGCTGAGATAAAGATTTCATATAAAGGAATATGTAAATTACTTTTTATCCATTAGGAGACAAAGGAAGATAAATGCATGTAATTAACAGGAAGCACAGCAGTAACTAGCTCTCGCCTATAGCTATCTGTAAGAACAGCAGGAGAAATGTATCTGTGAAGTCTTCATGTTGGTGTGCACGTTCCTCTGTTTAATGAGCAGCCCATTGCACATCTGGCTCTCAAAATCTTTTAAATAAACTTACATCTGTAATGCCTACTATATGTTTTGAAAAAATGACAAGAAGAATAATTGTGGTGGTATCTATTGTCAAGGTGAAGACACTGAAGCTTGTTAATTACAAACAGATTATAATTCAGACACCCTGAGCTGTAGATGAGCAGGAAATCATTTTGCTACTGCAGGGAAGCAGTAACCTTCTTAGTGTGCATGAGATCTCTGTCTTTAAGAGATTTGCAAGGTCGTGCACAGCTCTGCTTTACTCAAGCGTGTGTCACGGGACAGGGCACTGTAAGAATAGGACATTCAGACATATTTCAGGTTTTCAGGGATCAATGTTGCAATGATCATGTGACTACACTCTTGTATAACACACAAATCAAGACAACTGAACTGCTAAAAGCATTCACATAGGACACTGGGGATGTTAAAACCATGCAGAAATAGTACATATCTTAAGAAATTATAGTTCACAGCTAAAACAGCAAAATTATTCAGGTCAGAATATACCTGACTATGTAATCGAGCCATTGATCCAAAACTGGAAGTACTGACTTTTTACTTGAGCACAAGGAATGTAGATGTGATATAAATACATTTCTTCATGTGTCACTTTCTTTTGATAGTAAATGACAAATTTAATTTGTTTACTTATGGACCCGAATACTCCTCAGTTTTCATCTGTATCTGACCTCTCCTAAATTCACTTTTAAAATGTGAATTTGAAATTACAGTACTTAAGTGTCCAAACAAATAAAAAAAAAAAACCCTTTATATCTTTAGAAGTAGTTCTTGCATTGCAGTAATAAAACTAAACAAACTTGTCACCAGTATGATTCCTATGAGTAATTATATTCCATACATTTCTATTTTTTCCAGGTCTCTGGCAATCTCACATTCTCTGTACCTATTTATAAGCATGTTTAGGTTAAACAAAAATATTGAATTCTCAAAATTCTGACTGTGATTTCTTAAAGATAATTCAGTGCATGTGAAGCGATTTGGGCATTTAATGTATGCCTCTGTTGCGCAACCATCTTTCTATTTTGGCTCTGGCTTTTATCTTTATACAATAAACGTGGCACAATTCAGTTGAAATACGTGAAGCGAAACCACTTGACACCACTGGACCATGCAGGGCTTTATGGTTACATTTCCCTGATGCTTTCAAAACATAAGGGTGTATTCTTGAAGTGCATAGGAACTGCATAAGCTCGGTGAATAAACAATAATCTGTTGTTCACTTTCAAAAAACAAAGTACAATTCTATTATGCACACTACTAGCATAATTATAATGACATCAAATACTAAAAATATTTTAAAGAATGCTTGTTGTGCAGCTACTCCTGTTACTCCCCATTGTTATATGATTTTGCAGTAATATACTACAGAAATCACCTTTTGTGCAGGTAGCGAGCTATTACTGAAAGACTGACAGCATATGAACAGAAATAATGTACATTACATTGAAAGCATAAATTAACTACGAAGTTTCTCTAGCTTCCACAGACTCAGAATTGACAGTAAGAGGCACGAAGATAAAAGAGACATTAGATAAACAGTGTTTTCCCAAAGTAACTCTTCTACACATACTGACAGTTTTGAGGTTTCTTCCAAGCACTAACCTTTTTTATTTACTGTTGCATTTCATTTTATGGATTTTTTTCCACGTTGAGTTGAAACAGAATAAACAGAATTTTGAGTTATAGCATGTAACATGGTCAGAAAAGTACTTCATAGAATTAGATCAATCCTTGTTTCTTATCCACCTAGATTCATAACACACTCGTATTGACTCTCTGGTACTATAATCTTTGTGTTTAGTTGCTCATGCTTCACAATCCATTACAAGCTAAAGTAAGAGCTTTTTATGAGAAAACTAGAAGTCACGGGAATCTGCTAATGCTGCTCTCTTCTGCATGATTTTTTTCTGACGTATTTTATGGAAGTTCTCAATCTCATGTCTACTATGTATACATGTATTAAATAAAAGCCTTCAATAAAATTTAGTAAATCTATGATGTCACAGTCAGGGAAGGCAACAGAAATACCTTTCTCCAGTTAGCTCAATAACAAAAGAAATGTGTTTACAAAGAAAGCATGAAAAGTCTGGACAAATTGTAGATGTGAGGTAAGTAAAACGGAAAGGAAGTGAACAGAATCCTACTCTACCCACTTCTAGACAGCTCCAAAGGGTTTCTTGTAAGAGCTCAATGTACTTACTTTCCCCTAGTAATAAAACAAAGGAGCAGTTGGTAGAACTGACACAATATTGTCTTCCAGAGGTAATGGATAGATATTTCAACTCACTATTCTGGTGCAGAAGATGATAATATATCCAGGATGCTCCTTAAACATCTAATTATTGCTTAAATAATTCTATGGTATTCTATTGAAATGCAGTATCAGGAGATGTCCTTAAAAATCTCTTTATAGTTGTATCTCTTAGATTCTTAGAATAATTTACTAACTGTCTTTACCCTCCTTTACTTTTCTTAGGAACCTTAAAGAAGAGTGGCTTGAAGTACAGTTTAAAAGATGCAATTTCTCACTGCTTTTGCTGCCTTCAGGGGAAAGTGAAGCTGCTTGGATTACTTCCAGTCTAGCTCTCAATATGTATGAAGGAAGAAACAATGGTGCCTGTGATTTAATAAGTGATTATCGGTAATGAAAAGCTGTGATCTCTCTGTAATTCATCTAAATGAGATCTGCACAATAAAAAGAAAGAAAAATTTCTTCCTTCTTAGCTTTGACAGACTAGCTGAGAGCAACATCATTCCAAGTGAGACACTGAGACAAGCCCAAAAGCTATAGACTGAGTGTTACTGAGCAAAGGTGCAACTTGAATTCTGACTTCACTCTCTATACAAAACTCAATATATATGCCAGTAGGAGTGAAATTAGCCCCTAACTACGACGAAAGCTTGTGCATGATGTGCCTACCAGTGAAATAAACAAACCAATCAACAAAGTCATAGGAGTTCAGCACATAAATCACATGACAATATAAAATGGTGTAAATGTTTTTTTCATTCGTACAAAAATATTTAGGATTACAATAGTAACTGCAATGCAGATTGGATCAAAGAATTAAAATTCCAGCTTCTGTGACCCATGAAAAGGAAGTTTCTATTATGGTTCAAAAGTGCATATTTCAATCATTTTTAAAGTACTACAGCACTCTTCTATGTATCCAGTAGATCAAAATTGATATGACCCTACTACTACATCTTGCAATAACAGGACTCTTGATCCAGAGGTATTTAGTTAAGGAAAATTAAGCTTTATAAAGAAAGACAGCTGAAGACAATGTCATACAGTTAAGAACCAAAAAATAAAGTTAAGAACATAGTCTCTTCTTGAAATTTTAAATGGTTTTGGTAGCAAAAAAAGACACTCTTTCATGAATAGCATACATTAGAAGTATGGCATGCATTTAATAGCTATATTGATGTAGATTTCCATTTAATAATGTTAATAAAAATTTAATTGCTAACCTATGCCTCCATTGGCAGCCAGGGAATTGTATTGCCTTTGAATTTCCTGCTATATCTCAATTTCTTGTATACTAAAAGAGCTGGACTTCATATGGGAAAGAACTATGTGGGAATCTGTGCCCTGACTTGCTCATGTTCCTGGCATTTTATGGAAAAGTCCTGTTGTGAATTATTGTCTGGGACTAGTTCTTGTTTAAAACATGCAAATAACCCTGACTAAAGAATAGGCTAACAAATTCATTTTCTTCATGTAAATTACTCTAGTGTACTCCTTGTGTTGTGTTAGAGTTGACTCAAAATGATTTTTCATAAGATGCCGGAGCCAATCCAATAATTTAATTCCCATTGTGTGTAATGGCTCTGAAAAGGTGACTTTAAGTAATTTCAAAATTACTATCTTTATGTAAAGTACTAAAGAACTGACCAGAAAACAGCACACTATTATACTTGGTTTAAAGCCATCCTATTGAAATGATTAGAGATTTTTTTCCCCAGAATATTAAGTGCTATAAAAAGTGTAAATAAATAATGGGGGTTTTGAGCAATTTCTACAGAAATACATTAAATCTTCTCAAAGTAATATAGATTACATCTTGGAAACTATCAGAGATTTAAATACCCTACTCCTTGTCACAGTTAGAGAGCTCATTAACTATTGGTGAACAAGCGTCTCTTCTATCTTGATTCATCAGCTCCTGAGGTATTTCTAGACCAGCAGAATCCCACAGTTTTCTACAAGAGTTAAGGCCCCCAATACTTCTTTATCACCATTTTGTGTTTTGCTCAATGTCTCACTAGAGCAGTATTACATATTCCATTTTCTGTTCGGACGAATATTAAGATTCATAGCTTTTGAAATCTGACACTGACTGCCTTCACCTCCAAAAAATTAGTAACTTCATATTAAAAACACATAACCACAGTAAAGAAAATTAAAGATTGTATTCTTCTGTGTTGGTACAGATACTTGTGCTGTCACTAAGTTACACGAAGGGAACTTTCAGCAGTTGGCTGAAGAAATCCTGCATATGTCAATATTTAAAATGAAAAAAAAAAAGGAAAAGAAGAGTTATGAGTTCTTACTGAACACACGAGCCAGAAGATTTTGATTTATAAACTATTTCCTTTAGTAGACAATAGATACTTGCGTGCTTAAGAAAAGAACCGAGATATCTAAAAAACCAATGGAAATAAACTGCATTCACATCTCAAAGCCTAGAGCCGTATCTATTATTTTCACAGCTAGCTTCAATAAGTGGCAATCCTCATCTCCTGGGCACTGACTCACACATCATAACAGCGAGCACCAGGCTATTGCATTTTAAAAATGTAGCTGTTATCCAAGAATCAGCACATTGCTAGATACATGAGTGACACAAATGCATTTAATAAAATATTGCTTACAAGAAAATTAGCTTATTCAATATTTATATATCAGTGAAACTACAGAAAGTGAAAAGAAAATTATACTTGTCATAAAACCAACTATGAACTCAACACTGAGGAATTAAGCAAAAAGAGTGCACAAAGCTGCAGTCATACAATCCTCTTGATAGACAGAAAGCAAATTCTGTCCAAACTGAGTCTTAGCCTTTCAATGGAGAAAACCTTGCTCTCACAAACCCTGGAGATCTCTAATCACTGACACTGGGCCCAGTCCAAGTAACTACAGCTGGCAAGGGTGTTCCAAGCTGCTGCTGGATGCCTTTGAGAAAGGTGGAAAGAGAAGGAAGAAATTCCTTCAGTAGGAAAACATCAGAAACAACCAGTGCTAAACTTCTTCATTGCTAAACGTCATCCTTCCTATCAACCTGCTCACTTGGCAGCAAACCTGTGCCCTTCAAGCACAGCTAGCCCCTAAAACTGCCAGCAATACACAGGGTGCAGATCCAGATGAAAACTTTTTCACACAAAATCTCCACAGTTATTTGAAAGTACTATTGGATATCATGAGTCATAGCCAAAAAAAAAAAAAAAAACCTAGAGTGATTTCTTGAAGTTTTGTAGGGAAAACTTTTAGGCTACATATTCTAAAAATTAATACAATTTGAAGCACTGGTAAAACTCACTATGCTTTAATAGATGAAATCCTCATACTCTATTGCACTTAATTCAAATTGTGGCATCTCCTTTGTGTGACTTCTCCTTGTGTACACACAGTTGTATTATCAAACCGAGCATTCAGATGGTACTGGGGCATAGGGTTTTGTTGAGGTTTTTTTGGTTTTGGATTTTTTGGCTGAGTTTCTCCCTGCTCCTCGCTCCTCCCCAATATGAATACTGACGAGAATATTAAGCACAAAATCATAGAATCACTAGTGTTGGAAGGGACTGTTAAAGCCCATCCAGTCCAACCCCCCTGCAAGGAGCAGGGACATCTCCAACCAGATCAGGTTGCTCAGAGCCTCATCCAACCTGGCCTTGAATGTTTCCAGGGATGGGGCATCCACCACCTCTCTGGGCAACCTGGGCCAGTATTTCACCACTCTCATTGTAAAAAGAAAAAAATTTCCTTATATCAAGTTTGAATCTGCCTCCCTCTATTTTTAAACTATTACCCCTTTTCCTATCACAACAGGCCCTACTGAGGAGTTTCTCCCCATCTTTCCTGTAGCCCCCCTCAAGGTACTAGAAGACTGCTATAAGGTCTCCCCTGAGCCTTCTCTTTTCCAAGTTGAACAGCCCAATCTCTCTCAGTCTGTCCTCAAAGGAGAGGTGCTCCAGCTCTCTGATCATCTTTATGGCCTCCTCTGGACTCTCTCCAACTTGTCCACGCCTTTCATGTTGAGGGCTCCAGAGCTGGATGCAGTACTGCAGGTGGGGTCTCACAAGAGCAGAGACGAGGGAGAGAATCACCTCTCTCAACCTGCTGGCCACGCTTCTTTTGATGCAGCCCAGGATGCAGTTGGCCAGAAGGCCACAAGTGCACCTTGCCAGCTCATGTTGAGCTTCTTGTTGACCATCACTCCCAAGTCCTTCTCCTCACGGCTGTTCACTACGTATTCTGTGCCCAGCTTGTATTTGTGCTTGGGATTGCCCTGACCTTGCACTTGGTCTGCCGCATCAAGCAGTTTGGTTTACTGAGTCATGACAAAGTAAATTTGCTAAATAGGTAAAAACATCATCCACACAATAATATTACTTATAAAGATGAAAGTGGTAAATAAATAAGCGGTGCAATTTGCCAGTTTCCTCTGTGTGCACTATTTCAAGCCATAACTGTTTTGCTAAACTGTGTCCTCTTAGAAAAATTTCCAATATCAATTACAGTGCTGATTGCATTGCTACTAAATAGATTTCCCTGTATATATGTAAATATTTCCTAAATTAGTCATGTTTCAAGCTCCATTTAAGATGTAGTACAATTTGATAGTGTGTCAAAATTATGAAGGCAGAACATGACTACAAGGACTAAGATTTATATCTTCTAGTTTGAAATGAAAGGAAAATAATACATTGTAGATAATGTCATTTAACAGCACACTAAGATACTTGCGGTTTATGCTATGGAAAGTATGCCAGCTTTTCTAGGCTATTAAAAAGAAAAAAAAATAATCTAAAGTTTAGCTCACATAAGTCCCTAATGCCTCAGATATTGTTCCAATAACAAATTCAGAATTTTAAAATGTGATGTAGAATAAGATCTCTTTCAATTAGTACAATAAATTAAGCAATTCAGGTGATAGGAATTTCATATGTACAATAATGACACGTGGAGGAATGTATTAATAACACTCATTGCTCACTTCAAAATTCCTGGATTTTTTTTAAAGATTTAAAGCTTTCAGCTTCTGATCTTCATATATTTTATTGTGTTAGAATTCTGCTATATTCATCTTTTCTCTGAGTACTGAAAGTCTCCAGAGAAATGCTAGGAGAGTATTAGAGAATACTGAATCAATTGTTAGCAGCTCAAAACTGAGATGGTTTTAACTTTAAGCATACAGAAAAATCCAAGATGCCTTTAGTTAATTTAATATTTAATTTTTCTTATTTCTGTGAAAACATGTCTTATATCTATCTATCTATATATTTCCTTAGAAGTTATTGGTAAGTGACATTTTATTTTCTGTTTACTTTATTCAGGTTTTTCTGCTACTATGAAACTTCTCAGAACATTACTTTCTTAAAATATAAAGCTAGGGAAACTGAAAGTCATTGTTTTTCCCCACACTATTTACACCTTAAGGGTGCGAAAGATAAAGATACACTAAGAAGTTTACTTAAACTTTAATATTTTCTTTAAAAATTAACATCCTATGCCATAACACAGCATAGTCTACATGTCAGTCATTTAAATGTGCTGATTAAGCAGAAAACATATCAGGCTTGGGGGAAATTCTTGATGTTAACGAATGAAAATCCAAAATGAAATTCACCTTTAGAGGAATACTGCAAAAATGCTAAAAATAATTTATGAATACTGATCGTTGTCTCAAAGACTGACACTTTTAGAAATCTTTCTTAGATATGAGGCTGCGTTCAAAGGAAATAAAATTAACTCTACAGCATTTGCCTGTCACCTGGCCCATGTTTTCCAGTTTAAACTCTATGTGCCATTCTACAAAACTAGCCAAGTTCTCTGTAATCAAATAGAAGATGATTTTTAAAAATTTTTGAATGGGACTAATTGAACCTTGAATTAAATTCTGTTTTAGTGAAATGCTCAAATTTTATTGAGACAATCTGAAATATAATGGACAGTAGAGTTAAGGGGGGTTTTTTAAAGGTATAGTTCTCTTTATTCTTCAATGGGACAGAATCTAAACTACAAATACAGACATGAGTCTGTACACATGCACTTCAAACAATTCCTTGATCTTTCTTGTTTAATCCAAAACTCACAGAAAACTGAAGACAATTCCATAACACTCATTCCTGATTTTGTTCAGGGCATAAAAGGCGAACGAGCATGACTGCTTCCAATAAGAGGAACAGAGTCACTGAGCAAAAAAAATTCTCTTCAGCCCTGTAAGCCCTTAAAGAGGACACTTAGGTCAGATGCCAGAGATAAGTATTCCAGGAGAAGACACTGCTCCAAACAGCCAGAGAGGGGTGAGTTCACCTGGACTGTCTGGAAAAGCAGTATGCCGTAAACTGATGATTTTTCTTTCCAGCTTTCACCGACTCGAGCTGTACAGTCAGCCTCAGATGTTCTGCCTCAGACAGGCTGCACGTGAGCAATGCACTGTACTTCATAGCGGCATATAATTCCTGCAGGTAATCAGGCTTCCCCATAATCTGCACTGCTTTTTACTTAACAGACCTGACACACTGAAACTTTATTTCTAGAAGTGTCACCTGACACCTAGAGGGTACACTTCAGAAATAATATCTCATCAGACTCGGTGAATTAGCATTTATAGGGATAAAATGTCTTTTCAGGCTGTTTGCTAAAGCCTAAATAGCTTTTTCCACAGGCATCTTTGTAATAAAAACCTATGTAACCTACGTAAGGATGCCAGGTGCACCTAAATATTGTGCAGTTTGGGCATAATTAAGCCCCCTGTTGCTACCCTACTGCTCCTTGCCGTCAGCAGCTGCTTGTTTTCTTGCTGTAATAGAACCACACATGCTGCTGGCTCCAGGAGCAAAGAGCTCTTTAACAGAACATCTTATGACTGTAGATTTCATCACTGACTTTCTATTTGAAAAATGCAAAAATGTTAAAACCCACTTCTGACAGAAAGCTCAGGCAGAACAGCACTTCATGAAAACGAGAATCATCAGAAAATGCTGGCACAGACTGACAATCCAAGACTTCAATCAAGATTCAACCACTGGCATTATTGAGAGTTTTCAGTTCTACAGAAAGCATAAGAAACAACAAAAATTTTCTAATCCAGACCACAAATTGCAGCTGCTTCAGCTATCTCTCTGATGAAAAAGACATCTCTTTTCTATTTAAAGATCAATATGGAAACTTTTATGGAATGTCAAAATACTATAAAGCTGTATAAAAATTGATCTCACGATGCTCATTTTAAGTTTTTATTTCATTATCCTGTTTATTAATAAGAGTTCGCATTTTTAGACATTTCCCATTCACACTTTTAAAAATTACTGGCTTTACAATGTCTCAGTTGTTCCAGAGAAGCAGTCCAAGATCACATGGACCAGGAATTTCACTAAAGGTGAAACCACATTTCCTCCTTTCTACAGGTTCTTTTGGAGTTTACAACATTCTCCCTGCTCATGATCAAGAACTGAAGGATTATCAAAATCATTCACTTCTGGATTGCAAAGTTTGGTCTTAAGGACATAGCATCACTTAAATTTGGGATAAAATGTGTTTCAAAGCCAAAATTAATTTCAAGCTCTAGCAGAGAATACAAAAACACAGCCCCCCCACATTGTAGAAATCTACCAGATTTTTTTTTTTTTTTGCCAGGCTCCAGGATTTTGCTAGATAACTGTTCCTTAAATTCAAGATATAGACAAGTGAATAATTCCTTAAAACCTGCTTGTTCAAAGTCTAAATAAAATTACATCTTTGCCTCGCACTCTCCATAAACCACATCTAATTTGTATTTGCAGGTGTGACAGGGGAAGATATGCTACTATCACCTTACCTTAGATTCTTCCATTCTCCCTCAATAAAAATTTTTGAGCTCCACTTCCCATATACCACTGACATCCACCTTGGTTAATAAACTATGAGATGTTACTGTCAAACCAGAAGTTATGAATGTTCCTCCCTTGAATATTCCCTGTAATCTTTAGATAGAATCATAGAACAGTCAGGGTTGGAAGGGACCTTCAAGGTTCATCTAGTCCAACCCCCCTGCAAGGAGCAGGGACATAATGTTGAAAATTAGCTTAAAGGACTGCCATAGTTTTAGTGTGCCTCCCTTCCTTGTTACTAAAACAGAGCAACTTCCGCTTTCTATCTCATTCTCGGGAAATTTCTACAAGGATAATTCACTGAAACTAGCGATGGGCCATATTACATAGCCATAAGTGATTCAGCGAAGTATCTTAGAAATATAAGCTTTTCTTCCTGGTGGAATTTTCAAACAAGCTTTATATTTTAAATATGCACCTGATTATCTACTAGGATATACAGGACTTTAAGCCTCAGAGTCAGGGTGTGCTAATGGTAACAACAACAAAAAATCCTGAAAGAGCATGACACAGCTACAATGCCATCAGGCGGTGACAGAGTGCATGAAATTTTGACCACGTCAGTGAATATATCTGCATAAGCTAATAGCAGACTAGTGACAGGTAACTGGATCTTTGTCCAGTTTTACATAATTTTGGAAAATTACATTGTCTTTTGGATGCAAGGTCGGTCATAGGGAGGGAAAGGGCAGAAAATATTTTTCTACTTTCACTACGACAGTTTCATTAAACCTTTTCATGAGTTACTTCTTTCTTAGAAATGGAAAAAGTTAATACTAACAGTCAAAAGGCAGGAAATACACTTTCCTCAAATTCATTACTCAGAAGCACAAAAAGAAGCCCTGACATGCCAGAGGTGAATAAATAAGAGCTTATTATTTTAAGCCCAGAAAGACAAGGTCTTATTACTAGTCTAAAAGGTGCTTTTAGATTCTACACTCAGGCTCTTGAATGGATCTATTGCCAATCGACCAAGTACTGACACAGAGGGTAAAGAAATGTAAAATAAGGGTGTATACATTTCTGACCATGCTCTGCAATAAAGTTATCAGCCGTATTTACTGAGAAGATAAGGAGAGAGTTAAGGAACTTAAATGAAGAAATAATTTTACTGTAGAATTCTGGTAGCATTAACAATATAAAAGCTACGCAGTCAGGAAGCAGGGCCATTTAGATAACAATGATAATGGCACAGTGACAGATTAAATACTCTGAGACACAGACAAAATACTAAGAAACAAGATAATACGTACATGTCACATCTAAGGCAGCAAGCAACAAACCTGCATATGCAAGACTCTGCATTTTCTAACAATAACTTGACCTCTAGTCCCAACTCTAACCTTGTTATAAAGAGAAGACCCATCCTCAAAAAAAAAAAAAAAAAAAAAAAAAAAAAAAAAAAAAAAGCCAAAAAAAACCCACATAAAAAACCATACAAAAATCTAACAAAACCCACAGTCAAAGCGAAACAAATGAAAAAAAATCCCCAAAGAAACAAAAAACTCACTTGACATCAGCCCTTGTTAATACCAGACCTCTTCATAAGTCATAGCTTTTTTGAAAAACTCGATCTTCCAGTTTTAACCTGAAAACTTGATGCTTTGGGCCCCAAGAGTTAAGGCTAACTGCAATCCTCACCAAGAGGGGACTCGTCTGGATAAGAAAAGCCAATAAATGTCATCGGCCCCAAATAACTCCAGGGGACCAAAGGTTGGGTATTTTGGGGAAAGACAGCGTGATATTCTTATTTATACCATTTTCTCTAATCCCACCATATAGATAGACAGGATTCCTTCTTGTTGGCATCTCAGAGAGGGAATGTTTGTCACTTCACTTATGTCACTTTCTGAAATTCTTTCTTTGGACTTCTAAAATATATGGTGCCTTATGTTTGTCACACTTAAAAGTTGAAAATCTTCCTGTAGTATTAACAATAGGTCAGTAAGACAAGAATTAATTATGTTAAAAGTAATGTACTTCTCATTGCTGTAAATAGAAGAAATTCAAATAACAAATAAAGCTAGCAAGAAGTGACAGCATAGACAATTTCTGCGTCTAAACAAACATGCTTCTGGTTAAGATTTCATGGCTTCATGGCTTCTAACAGGAGTACATTATTGACTGTCATCAAACAAGTCTTGGGAAACTTGTTAGGCAAGGAAATTAGGGAGATTTCAAAACCAACAGAAAATGGTATATCGTTGTTCTGAACAGAAGTGTTTTCTTGAGTTAAAAAAAGAAAAAAATTTTTAATGCATGGAGGATATGGGATGTAGTGGGATTTACTTACACACTGAATAATGTATCTGTCTTATCTGTTTTTGTGTAGTTTGTACATCTGTTTTCTGGTAGACATCTGGACTCGCATCTTGAAGCAGACAGCTAACTGACAAAAGAGATGTGCGATTATTTCTGGATTGTAGATATTCTCACAAAAATGACACTGAGCTGAAAGAAGTACATGTTTTTACAGACTAAAAATGCTACCTAGGATCACTTTCTTCCACAATTATTGTTTTTGCTTTCTTACAGACCTCTGGTAAGTCCAACAGCCTAACAGAAACTTGGTTGTCCCCTTCAGTCTTTCACATCCAGCAGTTCCTCTCTGTCCTCTGAACTATATAGCAGAGTAAAGAAGCAAAGAAATGCACTTATCAGAAATAACTCCTAGAAAATAAACATCACATGCCTAAGGCCCCAAAAGAAGGTGCTACATGCATTATGACCTTGCAAGTAACAATCTTCAGAACATCACCTAGACCGCACTTGCTGCCTAAGCATTGCAGGTCGGCCTTCCCTCCAAACATGCAGCTGGAACCACAGTGCTAACCCTCACCACGCGACATAAAGAGTACAGCATTACTAAGATGAAAAGGAGAACATTTTCTCTAAGGCGTGCAGCTGCTGCTTCTGATGCTGCAGGGCAGATGCTGATAGAACTTGACAGGAGTGGTAAGCAGCAGCCAAAGCAAGTTCAGAGCAGGGAACTC
>WHYT01015193.1:17182-27919 GCA_009806455.1 Tetrax tetrax | reverse complement strand
AAAAAAATACAAGGGGGAAAAACAAAAAAGGCTTGGAGAAGTCAGTAGCAGTAATAGCCAAGATCAGAGGTGATCAAAGCAAGGACCAAACGGATGTTCATGCAGTTATGCATGTAATACTGTAATGAGCTAATTTAATATAACAGCTTTCATGCTCCAGGTATTTCCTAAGGAATAGATGCAACAGCTTTAATCCATATTAAATACAAACACAAGGGCTCAGAGTCAGGCAACAGGGTAGCAGAAAGTACAAAAGAAGTTGAAACCATACAACATAACAAGTCCACTCTCATTAGCATTTAACTGTTGTAAACCAGGACTTCAAGTACTAGTTCAGAGTCCAGGTTTAACTCAAGTGGTTTACTGATACTCTCCACAGTTTTAGAGTCCAGAATTCTTTATTCCACTTGAAAAACGACTATAATAAAAGAATCCACAATTGTTGATGTAAGCAGCATAGTTGTAATTATTTGTCTGCAAAGGCTGCAGGCACAACCGACACCGAAGCCCTTCATTTGCCAAACCACCTCCAGTGACACACATTACATTTGTACAACTTCCAATCACAAAATCAAGATGCTTTCATCAATACTATCTAATAATACAGCTATTCCAGTAGAGTTTTGTAATGTAAGGCAGATAAACTGTCCAGTATATGTCAAAACCCTCAGAAATATAAGCCAACTAATAGATGAAAAGAAGCCAAATTGATTCTGTAAAGGAACAATTGCCTACAATTTGTGATTCATTTAAGACCACGAGCGATGTGCCACGAGCGAGGGCTGTCAGCACACAATGGGCTGACTGCGTAGGAAAGGAAGACGACTCTTGGAGTGTGTCAGGGCTCTGGCACTCAAGGCAGGATGAATGAGTCTTTCATTTGGTCTATTTAATACACATCTATTTCATCTGATCACTTTTGATTAGTGCTGCAGCTTTCATTTTGTACTTTGACTAGAGAACTCTGATAAATGCAAATAGGTGAAAAAGTTAATTATAAAGGGCACAAGAACAAAAAAAAAATGGATTTCAATAAATCAAGTAATATGAAAAAGATATGAATTAACATCTCTTAAGTTCTTCTGATCCTACTATTTTTCCAACCAGTCAAGACAGGAGTGGAATTCAGGGAAACTGAAATGTCTTAAGCAGTTTTCCTCTTTTCCTTTTAATTTTCAAATCTTTTTATTTTAAATAAAGTAGCTAAGGAGACTGATACTAAGGGTACATGCAGCCTTTTATTATGCTACTTTATTGTTCTTTTCCCCCTAGATTTCTTGATTAAGTATCTATGAAACAACGGGAACAAATACTTTTCAAATCACTCATTACTTATGAGCTATTCCCTTAGACTAGCTGGTAAGCGTTAGCCATGCTGTCCGATAGATCACCCAGCATCATACGACTGTTTCTGTCCTTGTACCGGATAACTGAGACATCTGAAGTGGGAGGGAAACAAATGGCTAGAGGTTTTCTGTAGAAATACCGTTCACCAGTAACATTAAGAAGCTTTGGGGATTTCTGAAAAATTGATAAATAATGCATATCACAGATATCAAATAGTGGGACTGTATGGATCACAGCAGACCAGACTTAGTTTCCTTTCCACAAGTTACCCATTATTACTTTTTCTCATGCTGTTGTTCTGACAAGCAGTAAAGATAAAATTAAATCTTTGTCAGAGTAGTTTACAAGAAAAACACTTTAGATTCCTCAGAAAGATGAATTTCACTTATTTTAACACTACATATCATACACGGCTTACTGTTTTACAGCATTACAATAAAGAATAGTCTCTCTTAGTTGAGTTAGACTTAGCCTCAAAAAGAAAAGTTATAAATTCTTATTATTTTTCCCCCAAGTCTCGAAGCATTGAAATGTGAACAATCCAAGGGCACTAGACCACACAGATTCTGATACTAATCGTCCAAATTATGATGACTTTGGTCAGGATTTCATTTTACTCAGCTCTAAGCATATCCACTCCATTACATCCAGAGATTCTCCACTACTGAACTTTCGACCAGCCCATTTCTGGAGAGCTGAGACTCATTTACACAAGAACAGTAGCTGCTAATCCTTAACCGTTGCCAAGATGACAGAGATACTCCTCCCTTGCTGGTGAAACAGAATCACATTGGCAGTCTTTTATCAGGTGCTTCAAGTTTGTCTCATTTCCTTTCAATTTGAAAAGTGTGGAAGTTATCATTCTGCCAGTGCTATTACATTATCATATGAATATTATCACCCAACAATTACACACAGGGCTGAGTTATTCTGCTTCCTCTGTATTTGATATGTGAGCTACAGCTCCTTCTGCATTTGACATGAGAAAATTAATCTGAAATTTAACAATTCAAAGTAGCCTAACATAATAGAAGTACACAAATCCAAATATTCCACACTCTGGTTTGGATTCATTCCACCTATCTGAGAAATTAAAGCAGTCACTTCCAGCTCTCTCCACAGTCAATGGAAGCAGAGAAGTCCAGAGGGCAACTCAATCCGTCAAAGAGAAGACTTGGTCCATGTTTCCAAGTACAAATGTCACACAACTAACAATACTGCAATGTATTTTTACATAACAATTTCTCTCTCTTCACATCAAAATTTCATTAAAAAAAAAAAAGCTTCATCATGTTAATGAAAAAAAGACTGATAAAATGCTGCACAAAATCTCAACTTTGCATTTTGGATTTCAGGAAAAATTTCAGACCTGACCTTTCAGCAGGAGGTTGACCCTGTGCAGGAGTTTGCCTTCATGTACACACCATGTAAAACATCCTTTGTGAATGAGCTGTTTGCTGAGATTTGACACATAATCATGCCATACACTTTGCCCAGGTGACATCCCATATTTCAGCAGTAAAAAGGGACTTGGGAGGGATGCACTCAAGCTGAGAAGGTTTATTACACCCTAAGGGCTCTCCTGGGAAGTCGGAAGAGACCTGCCTCCTAACGGAAGACACAGCCCACCGATTTCTACATTAACACATTAATACTACTTTCACACATTTTCTTTTTTAGAAATCCTACCCACCTGAAAGTCCATTGAGGATACCCAGTTCGATTTTGCAGCAGGCACTAGGTGGCACTGTGTTCTGTCTTTTGCGGCACTGCTCACCCTCAATTTGCCAAAATCTGCCCAGGTTTCTCCAATTTATATTTTCTTGTCAATCACTGCTTGCACGTTAGCAAAAAAGATTCTTCAGTGCTCATCATTACGCTTTGGCATCCATCTGTAAGCTTTTTCCATCCATCAAAATGGCCCGTGCTATTGAACTCAACATTATACTTATTTTTAAAATTATGCTTTCCTGCCTAAAAATAGGGTTTTTCTCTAGTTCCATTTAGAATGGAAGAGCTCATCGTTTCCATTTAGAAGGGAAAAGAAAAAAAAAAAAATGCAGTGCTGATTGCTCAACATCACAACAAAGAAAGCACAAATACCCAGCCCCACAGAATGACTCAATAGCAGTCTTTCTTCTAAGACTCCACCAGGAACATCATCAGAACACAGGATTGAATGTTACAACCATAAACCTACGCTCTTAGTACCTTCTTTCACCCTTACCATGCCGTTTCTGCCTAAAAGCTTACACAAGCCTTCCTGTCTTGTGTTGTTATTGTAATACTTGGATCAACAGGCCATAAGCAAAAAGGTGATGAATACATAATGTCTATTTATACACACAAATACAGAGAGGAAAGGAGGTTTTGCACACAAGAGCTTTTAAGTCATTACGCTGTCTGCTCAACAATGAAGCAAGCAGACTAGAAGGAAGAGCAAGTCTCCTGATTTCCAGTCTATTACCCTACGTTGTCGACCACATACAAATTTAGGATAACAGAACTTCTTTTGTAACTGTATCCTATTACTCCTTTTTGATGTGTGTCTGCACTGAAGTTTTCTTTGCTCACATACTTGTATATTATCCTAGCATGAGGCTAAAATCCTTTGGAAGCTATACTGATCTGCAAATATTTATTTTAAAAAGCTGTAGTCTCTGAAAAAGAAGAGCATGCACATGTAGTATGCATGCTTTAGAGATAGTAAAAATAATAGCAATAGCGTTTACTTCTAACAGCTAATTTATGTTCAACTTGTGGGCATTTATCACTAAGTATTCCTTTTGACTTCTCCCATGTGTGTTGACAAAGAACACTTTTCAGTTAAATTAACATTCAGTCCTGGCATACAAATGCAATATGTTCTCCTCAAACACACACACTTTCAGCCTGAGCTGCACATACAGCAAACTTGCCCAATATATTGGTTACTGCACAATTTCCAGGTCCAGAAAGATCAGGCAGAAGTGAAAAACAACTCAAACAGCCACTGCTCAAAATAAAACACTGTTTGAAAGTTGTGTAGAGTACCCATTAGAGTACAGGAGTGCAAACAAATGGTCTAAACACTGTTCCTACCTGTGTCATCGCGCGGCCGGTTGATCTCAGGAAGCTCACTGGTCCCTTCTATCTTGTTAGTCCTCTGCTCTCCTGTCCATTCGAATTATAGCTGGAATTATAATTACTGAAGTGTACCTGCAATATGCAATACAAAAAAGGTTGTAATAACAGTAAAAACCCCTTAGGTGTTATCCTACGTTAATATGCCTGCAACAACGCTGCATACCGATTCCATACTCCTCCAGCATTTCCTGCAGGTTTAAGGCTTATCTACTTACGTATCAGTCAGGGCTTCAGTAGTTTCAGGTTAGTTATTCTTAACAAGTTTCTGAAGCCAATATACACCGAAATCTGAGCATGACAGCCAAAAGAAATTAACTCAATAAAGCGCAGAACAAAACTATATACTTTACTTGTTTTAAGTCAGTCATGAAAGTTGTTCTGCGAGTAACAAATCTGGAAACTTTCAGAACTGAAATCGCTTCCTTAGAGCACTGTGCTTACCACTTCCATTGTGCTGTTTATTAACTCCTGAAAGCTGAGAAAAATCACTGTAACACAGTGTAGTGGCCAAAAGAACCTTTGTTTTATAGAAATAGAGAGCATGACTAGATATAAAATGAGTGCTTCTGAAGCGCAACTTTTAAAATTTAATTTTTGATGGAGTTAGATTGCAAAAGAGGAACCATGTTTCACAATTCAAGGAAAATACTTGTGTTGAATTTTTCTGCTTTTTGAAATTATGGAGAAATTAAAAGCTATATTATTAATAAATCCTTATCACATTTTAATACCTTACTTATATGTAGGGACAATTTTTTTTTGTTTTGAAACAAACGTTTGTTGTGCCTGCTAAAGGGATTAGACACTATTTAGCACATACAGTACCAATGAGTGAGAATGCCCACGGTGCTGACATTTTGAAAATATCTAGCCATCCAGTGACTTTCCACACATGAATCAAAACCGTAGGAATCTTTTCATAAAAGTCATGGCACTCAGCATCCCTCATTAACGGATTTACCAATTTTCCACTCCTCAGTAACAATACTTTTTTAGCACTTCTCTCTCTCATATAAATTATTCCTAATTAATTAAAATGAAATTCTTAAGATGTGTGAGTTCATTAACTCCTTTAATGAGCAAGAATATTTTGGACCTTATTATTAGACTATCATCAGTATCTGCTAGACAGTTAAATTAATAAAGTGATTATATTCAAATAACTCAGGCATTTGCATTTTATTTTTAACATTACATATGTCTCTCGCTTGCTCTGAGACTGGGGAAATTATGCTGGTCATGCAAAAGTGCACTCTGGATGGATTTCAATGCATTGCATGCCTGGACCTTTAAATGTATTTAAGGGTCAGAATGGCTGTGGTCTAGGAGAGGTCTACTCCAGGTCTACTGGAGCCTCAAAGAATTATTCAAGCAGGCAAGTGCAGTACAGACATTCCTTAAAAATAAAGACATTGTGGTCCCTTTATTGGTAGAAAGCAAAAAGCCTGAGATAAAAGTAGAGAGAATGGACATTTTGTATCCTTGAAAGCATCGAGATAAAGCAAGGGGCAGCAATAATTTGCTCCCAGATGGCACCCTCTGTGTACTGCTGACAGGCTGTGGAAAACACCCAGTGGCTAAAAGCAATGTACAAAGTGGAACTGGAGCTCCAGGTGTCTCCTATTCTTGTGAAAGCCATGGGTGTTTTGTAATGATCTCGTCATGCATCTTTCTCAAAAGTGCTCCTCCAGCTATGCAGTAGCCCTTTAATGCTTTTCTGGGACACTGATTCAGTCAAGGCATACAGAAGAGAGACAGCCTTGGTTCAAACAGAGAAATGCTACTGCTTTGAAAGTCATGAGACTACCAGGTGAAAAAAAACCTGCTACCAGTTAACACATTAATTTGTAGATCATCTTAACTCACAAAACCTAGATCTGATTTTTAATAACATGTGTCTGCTTACACCCCTGAAAATTGAAATGTCAGAACCAAAATTTTTGTTCCCAAACATTATTGATAGACAATGCAAGCATCTTCCCCCCCCTCAACACTGAAGGAAAAAAAAGACAAAACAAAACAAAAAAAACCCCACCAAAACAAAACAACAACAAAAAAAAACCAACAAAAACCCACAACTTTTCTTTCCTTTCTCATGTTTCCCAAGTTACAAACTTTACAACAATCAATAAAAATGAAAAAGTCATATCAGGTTCATCCCCTGCATGAACTGATTTATATTTTAAATTTTGTAATCTTTAAAGCCAAACAAGATAAACTGCTGCTTAAGAGGCTCTTAGATTTACCAAAGCCACATGGAAAGAAACTACGAGAGAGATTTGTTGCTCAACAGACAAGTACAAAGGAAGAAAGTGGATGATTTTTTTTCAATTTAATTAAGAAACAGTTCTGCATCTCAGGCATTGGTGCCTTCAAGACAAGTGCAGCTGATGAGGAATTTAAAGCTCTGCTTCTTCAATTAAGCCTGTTTCAGTTACAGAACTCAGACATTTACAAAGAGAAATTTAGCTGAAAAAATAGTCTAACACCTGTACAACTGTTTAAATATTTATGCCACAGCTTATTTCTTTCTTTGAGGCTTCAGCTAGCTGTACAATTGAATACCACAGCAGTTACATTAATATTCATCCCAGAGATAATGATCAAAATTAAGTTATGAGTGTCAAAGCCATCATTTGAGAGTAGTATTAGATGCTTTGGCTTGACACAATGCTGTTGATCACTATGAGGATACACAAGCTTCCTAAGAGCACTCTTTTGGAGGAGTGATGGAGGAATGCCCATGGAGAACAACCCCATCAGTACCTCTGCCCTATACCCAGCTCTTACATGAACATCCATCCTACTTCCCATTCCACTGTTCATTTAACCATAGAGAAGAAAAAAAAAAATCTGGCTCACAATCTGAAAAATCTGTTACTGGGGAGCTGTGAGAGGAGGAACCATGCAAGCAATGTGTTTGGCAATCCATCCATATCACCAGTTATAAATCTGAAGACATCCAACGGGAATCCCTGTAGCAAACACTTTTCAAAGCACTTTAGAATCTAGCTAGATAGTAGCTAAACAAAGATTAAGCCCCCCAAAAATGCAGCTCCTCAGATATTCCAGATGTGTTACAGATGCAGAGAATGCCTCCAGAGTTGGGAATCAAAACCCACAGGTAGGTTCTTGAGAAAGACACATAAACTAAGAGCAAAATAAACGCCAAATTGCCATTCTGGAAGACTCTGACTAATGTAACATTAACTCCAAGATAAGTACACTTTAAACATCGTTGTCTTCTTCACAGAACAGTCATACAGCTGATGAGCAAGATTCAAATAATTTCCAAAAATCCATGCAATCACTGTTCTAAAACACACTATATTCTTCTCTTTGCACTAAAGCAAATCTCATCTTTTCAATGACCCATCCACTTACATTAAAAAAAGAAAATCGAGTGTGTGTTGGTCTATTTATTCCTCCTCTCACTGGGCTTCTATTTAAATCATTCATCCAAATACATGCTGGAAACAAAACTAACATAACACTTTATGTACAGCATTACATCGTTGTTTTTCTGTGGGAAAAACACCGATCGTAAATAGACTCAGATTTCCAAATACAGAAATGAAATATTGTAATAAAATTAAGTGAAACAAAATGTTTTGGGTTTGTTTTTTTTTTCCCATAAAAGTGTTGCAAAGACACCTGGGCAGAGAGCTGGTATCTTCCATAGCAGTCTTTTGTGAAATGGGAACCAGGGTTTTACCAAAAACGTTCATTCAAAGTGAGAAGAAATTCAATTTCCATATACTGAATTAACCTTTTTTTTTTTTATTGAAAAACTGATAAGTCTAATGATATATCCATCTTTAATTACTCAATGATTAATATTAAGGATAAGCTGAAATTCTCCAATCCAACTGAAATAATGCCACAGGAAATCAGTTCTGATTTAAAATAACATTATATTCCACAAGGCTTTTAATGGGAAGCTTTAATTTATTGCTTAAAATAACTACAATTCTTCAATTTATAAAGCTATTTCTTGTTTCACCTGTGATGTGCTACACGTTCTTATCTTCCTATGTGCATCTATAGGATGCTTTATATCAGAGTTCTAAGAAATCCTACGTAGTGTTAGCTACTGAATTACATGCCTGCCTCCAACCTGGATGTTATTATTCCTTTTCAGCAGGTGAGAAAGATCTAAATTTTTACCACAGCTTTTAAAGTACCTGAGACAATTACTTCCAATCCACTTTTCAAAATGAAGACCATGTGGAAAAGCTGAAATGCTTCAACCTTTACTAAAAAATTTGTGTTCTGTGAATACTGAAGTCAGGGAAATATCAGGATTATCAAACCATTTGTACCAGAATATTTTACAAACACATCATTGAAGACCTACTGGTTCAAGTTCAATTATAAAAATAGTGAATGCGACTCCCTTTGAAAATACAAGACATCTCCAGAAATTTTATTTCAAAAATTTTTGGTGCTTTTGAAATGAAATATAAACAAAACACCAAAATTAAGTGCTATCACATTTTCACATTACCATCACATTTTTTCTAGCACAGTTTCCAAAATTTAGCCCAAATCCTCAGGTAATTTTTAGTTTGCCTTGAATTTCTATTTATCATATTTAGCATTTCTCATTTTTTTTTCTACCAATCCCAATCTGAAGGTCTCCAAAAAAATATGATCTCTTTACACACACACAGTGACATAAAAATAAGTCAGTAATAATATATGAATTACTTTAAACTCACTTTACTAGAGAGTAAAATAAACCTAAAGGCTTCTTTTTTTTCATTTTCATCAACAGACCAGTTTACATACTGCACATGAAACATTACTACTGGATTTGTTCAACAAAGTTGGGTTAAGTGACTGGTTTTGTTTCCCCAAAACAGATCCCATGGCATAACTAAAGGAGCTCTAGACATCCATAGAAGCTTGAATTCAGAAGACTGAAACTTTTAATACAAGCTTCTAAGAAGTGCATATTTTATTTTAACAAAGTTATTCTGAAAACTAGAAGGAATTGTTTTACAAATTTCCCAGCACTGGGATCCCTTTCAGTAGCATCCTTTAAAATGTACTTTAAGTCCAAGATACCTAGAAAGAAGTCTCTCAAGCACTTATTGCTCTAGTATTTGAGTAACCAATAGTTACTACTGCACCTGTGACGGAACAGAGATAAGGCAGTGCTACTATTTTTTTCATTCATAAATTGAGCACTGGGGCACAGAAAGACCGACCACAACATTTTAAAAAAAGCTCTTCAGTGCACACATTTCAGTAAATGAAGCTGAGATACTAAATTGTTCTTCAAAACAGTCTGATTTGTTCAAGGTCACATACAAATATTATGACAGAACCAACAGAACAAGGAAACCTGTCTTCGCAAGCCTTGAGCTAGTTCCTTTATCTCTAGGCCAAGCTTTTTTCCACAATCCTCTTTCAAGAGGATGTAATCACAGGCTCTGCTGAATAGAGAATCAACTTAAAATCTAAATCCAGAGTCCTGGAAAATGGGGCCAACTACTTAATTTTTATTATTTTGTAGTACAAAGCAGCAAGAATGGTGATATATGGAATTGAATTCTGAGGCAAACAAAGTTGACACTGCACAAATGAGCAGTTAATTTTCTCTCCTCATCAGCATCCTCTACTGTTAAAGTCCTCACACTGTATCACATCATGTCTAATTATAAAGTGTCTAAAGATGAAGTCATGAGGTCAATGCAAAGAACATAAAACATGACATGATGAAGCAGGACATTGGGAAGACACTTAAAAGCATGTGCTATACAAGTGTTTTCATGAGGGATGGAGCTTTCAGAAGCAAAACATGGGCATTCACGTCAGCAAAATCGGCATTGCCCTGAGATAACTAATAGAAAATAATGTAACATGTATATACCAGCCTTTCACCACTATGGAAATATACTTGCTAAAATAAGCTTCCTTCATTCATTTCAAGGAGGAAATATTTTCCGAGTCCTGAACTCTTCTCTGTTGTTTAAGAAACCTTCAGGGATTTCTGAACATGTTTTGTGTGGGGAATTATTTTTAAAAGTTATATGAATTGCAGAGACAACAGCCACTTTGGTTTTGAATCCAGCCGCATACAAATGTTACCATAGTGCACACTCTGTGACTATACAGAGCTGACACAGCAGTGAAAAATTAACCACTGATTAAACAAGGACTGGTCCATACAGAGAAGATTTAAGTAGGTGCATAAGCTGTATGTCAGCCCTAATTCCAATAACTCTTGTCAGTTTTTGACAGCAAAATCAGAACACG
>WHYT01015193.1:6161-17162 GCA_009806455.1 Tetrax tetrax | reverse complement strand
GGTGGCCCAAACATCCATCCTCATTAGTATAGTGGTGAGTATCCCCGCCTGTCACGTGGGAGACCGGGGTTCGATTCCCCGATGAGGAGGCCATATATTTGTTCCAAACATAAGAAGGACATGGACCAGTTGGAGAGAGTGCAGAGGAGGTCACAAAAATGATCAAGAAGGCTGGAGCACAGCCTTTGAGGACAGGCTGAAAGAGTTGGAAAAAACCCCTCGGTAGGGCCTGTTGTGACAGGAATAGGGATAGTGGTTTCAAGATAGAGGGAGGTAGATTTAGATTAGATATTAGGCAAAAACTTTTTACAGTGAGGGTGGCAGAACACTGGCCCAGGTTGCCCAGAGAGGTGGTGGATGCACCATCCCTGGAAACATTCCAGGCCAGGTTGGATGAGGCTCTGAGCAACCTGATCTGGTTGGAGATGGCCCTGCTCCTTGCAGGGGGGTTGGACTGGATGGGCTTTGAAGGTCCCTTCCAACCCAAACCATTCTATGATTCTAAACTCTAACGGGAAACTACAGATTAACTTGCATTGGAAATTTCACAGCTAATGAAAACATCAAGCCACACAGGATGTTTTGTGTTTCTTTCTCTTGTGAAACCATTTGTCAAAACAACTCTTCTGGATTTTGCTGTCTCTAGCCATTTGCTACTTTTCTTCAGACAGCTTATCTTGTGTAGCAGTTATCAATGAAGGAGAAAACTAGTACATCCCAGTTTGTACACTGATTTAAAATAAAAGGAAAATTTGATCAACAGAACATCAGCACAAATTAAGGTACAGTAAAAAAATATCCCTAATGTTCAGGACAGATCCAAAACAATTATCTCTAAAAGAGCTCAGAGGGATTATAAATATGCATTTCAGCAGGCAGGAGACCTAACACTGAATAAAAGGAAGATGCTGAACTCTCTTTTTATCAGCTCCAGAAATGCAAAGTGAAGAGTTAAATAACTGTGAAAAGAGCATAGAGATTACCTTGCTTAGCAGGAAACAGTCAACAATTACATATCTGCATTATGAGCCATTAACTGGGTAGCAGTCTTGTAGGTTCAGAAAGATGTTCATGGAACAGCTGCCAGATAATAGGATGGCTGCAGAAATACGTATTTTGCTATTTGTCATGTTGATGTCATGGTGTGCATCTGGCTGCAGATCAGCCTGATCCAAAGACCACCAAAGTGCACAGTAATCTTCTCAGTGACTTATACAGCATTGCTGCAGGCTCTAGACAAATTTGAATCAAGACTGGTAACCTCTAGATAGACTTAGGTAAATCCTGTTAAAATAGATTTAATTAGGCTTAATAACCTGAATTTGTCCTTAATATGTTAGATAAGTTGGGCTTTCCAGAGTTCACTGTGGTGGCTTAATACTGTGCTATTAAAGTAGCTTTTTCCTCTGCTTAACGCAATGCCGTAATCCTTTACTAAGATAATTGTTATGGCTGTACGTCAAAGAAATAATGGTTGTATATTATTAGACTAAGTCTTCTCTAATGTTAGATTTGGCAAAAGTATTTTCTAGTGCTTAAGAGGTTCAGCCATATACTTCATCAAAAAATTCTTGGCATCAAGCTTTGTGTAAAAACATTTTTCATTTATTTGCAGTTTCTTTAAATTAATTTAAGTGTTTATTATTCGTTATGCAAAAGGTAATTGAAAGAGCACTTCAGCTGTTTTGTGGGCTGTTAAATACAGAGAAACAATGCTATTCAGACACCTCTACCCAAATTGTCACCATCTTCGTACTACAATGTTTTAATCTACCACCACCTTCTCTTCAATTTTAGTGTTTTAACTCCACATTTTTAACTTATGGACATCTCTTCTCCATCCAGTGCTGCATTAGCAGCCACTGGAGTACAACTGCTGCATCATCTTTGTTGTTGCCATCTCTGATAGAACAGATAACGGCATAGTCCAACAATGGGCGATATAATGTAAATAACAGGCAACAATACAGCCTTCTGGATGTGGTAAGCATCAACTATTAATGGTATGCAAACCTTTTTTTCTAAACAGACAAGTAATCTGACAATCATGAGCAACGTACAAAGATCTTATTTCCCTGCTTCCAGAAGTTGTCTACTAGGGAACGACACAGGAGTATCAGTTGCGTGAGGAAATGTAAGATAAGACAAGTGAGAATACACAGCTGATTGCCTGCTGTGCATGAGCAAAATGCTGAAGCACGCACCAGCATAGAAAAAAAGACACCATAATAATGAAAACCAGGACAGCAATGAGGACATTGTTAGTATCCATACACTATTCTTTCAGAGTGACAAGTAAGATCTTGTTAAATTTTGTTACACAAACCTTCTTACACATCACATTGAGAGTGCCTTAGTTTGCAACTGGAGTCTCCCTAGCCATCGCCAAGCCTTGCAACTGTCACACCTTTCTCTATGTGAAGTCCATCCCTATTCCGTCTCTTTCTTCTCCCTCAGTTTCTCCAGTTCCTCCACTATGAGGACCTGTAGTTCTCTGGAGGTACGTGCAGCGCTTTTATCAGCACTGTAGTTTTCCCTCACGAGCAATTGTCTACCATAGTCCTCAGAGATCTACTCTGCTTTTATTTTTCTCAGTGGACTAATACCAGAAATGCCATAAATCAGTCAGTATCACTGATGTGATATTTGTTTGTATAAGTCTACATTCTGCTAGGTTTTCCATATTCACATTTATAACAAACTACAGCATGGGAAAAAATGCTTGAGGTTTCATTTAAAACAAACAACAAAAACCAGCTTCGGTTAAGACCTGCAGTAATTCCTAAGCAATACCATTCTGAGCTCAAGTCCCATTTCAGTATTTCACGGTACAACACGAGCACACATGAATTCCTGCAGTGTTTACTGAACAGAGAGCAGCAGAGCATTTCACAGTTTCCTGCTTACTTCTAAGCAGGCTGCCCTGACAGTATTTTGTAAATATGCCATCCTTCCTTTGTTTCTAAAACAGAGCCCTTCAGCACCTACTTAAGTCTCTGTTTATTTGGATTTTTTAATGTTTTCTTTTTAAATTTTTTGTTTACAATCTCCAGCAATTGCCTGAGATCGTATCTGTTTTAGCTAAAATAAAATATTTTTACAATAACTTTAAGCAAGTTCAAATTATGTTGCTGAAGTCAAGACTCACACTGTATTTCACTTTGGTCTTTTACTTGGTCATCTTCCTTACACAGATACTATAAGAAATACTCCTAACCAATACTTCTCAGTCTTATCTTCCAGACTTAAAAGGCTGCTTGTGCAATAAGCCCAGACTTAAGTGGTATATTGTAACAGATCCAAACGTCTATATGCCCAGACATCAAATGCAAATCCAGACTCCCGTGAAAGCCACAAAAAAGTTAATGCTTTAAAAATAGCTATCTACATTAGGAAATGCTTAGATAATAAGAGATTTACACAGCTAAATTAAGACTTTAAATATTCCAGAGAGATCGTTTGCTTTCTATGTATTAAAATCCTATTAAAAAGGAATTAATAGGAGAATTACTAAGAACACTAAACCTCAAAAGTAAAGCATTGAAAAGTATACAAATAAGCATGAAGTTAAGAGGAGTTGCCACGGAATCTACAAAAGGCCATGGCTATTTTTGTTCTAACACAGCATGCTGAAACAGCCCGGGGAAAGGCTGGCCCCAAGGCAGGGAAGGAAAAGAGAGACATACTCTCCCTGAAGAGTATGAAGGTGAGCCACCCCTTTTCACCAACACACAGCAATGTCAAGTTCCACTCACTGGCTGAGCCAGAATAAGTCCAATTTACAGAGCTAGTCTTCCTTACTGGAGCAAATACCCTTTAGCCATTTGACAAGCACAGATAAAGCAATCAATATTATCCCTTTCCTTTCTCAGTGATGCTGATCGTGTAGGACCTCCTGCAATACATGCATTCCCCTGAATTCAAAGATCCCAGAACAGCCTTAGGATAACCGTGTCGCTGGGGTAATTAGAGAATTATATAGGGAATGGAATTTAACAATAGGTAACATGGAATCATAGACTGGTTTGGGTTGGAAGGGACCTTAAAGATCATCGAGTTCAACTCCCCTGCCAGGGGCAGGGACACCTTCCACTAGACCAGGCTGCTCAAAGCCCCATCCGACCTGTCCTTGAACACTTTCAGGGAGGGAGCATGCACAACTTCTCCGGGCAACCTGTGCCTCACTTCCCTCATAATGAAGAAAAAAAAAAATCTAGACAAAGAGCTTAATACTATACTTATAATAATACTACCACACAACCAATACTGTCTTCCATACAACAACTGAACTTGGAAAACAGACCTCAAAAAACCAAAGAAAGCATTATAAATCTACCAATCCCTCAGTATCAGATGAAGAAAAGAGATACTACAGCGTACTGTTCCATTAAAAAATATCTTTTTGGAAGCTGTGCTTTAAAGGCATGGAACAAGAAGCAAAAGAAGATAAATCAGTAGTCTAAGAGATATGTTTCCATTAGAGATGTGACTCTTCCAAGGTACGCTGATCCAGGTTCAATCTCAGGGAGAAATATTTCAGTATATATATATATATATATATATATATATCATTCTTGCACTTAGTGAGATCAGGGATACAGTGACAAGAAGAAAGAGGTTAGACTGGGCAAGTTCTTCGAGAAGTTTTCAGTTTTCAATGAACTATGTAGTGTTTCATGAAAGCCTCCATACTCTTTCTTTATCATGGAAAACCTATGGATTCTGTTAAGGTTAGAGCCTCATCTGGCTCAGTCTCTGCTTGCTAAGGCTCTTGGATTACCTCTTCCAGCATTTTTCTTCCTGTAAAATCAAATGACAGGGAAAATCTGTTGCATAAGGTCTCTTCTGAAAAATTCAGTAACATAGAGAGGGTTGTTCCACGTAGGGTCTCAGCTTCACCAGTTTACCTCTTTCAGTTGTTCAGAGAGACTAATGTTTTCAGAGTTTTGCTTTAGAATCCAACACAGCAGGTTTTTTATCAGTGTGTGTGGTACTTAACTTGGACTATAGTGTGGTTTTATAGTAGTTTTAATAGTTTGGAACAATGTTTGGCAAAGGCACTAATTGTAAATAGATGGCTTTTTCAAGCAATCATTGCATATAACTGCGTGCACAGAATGTTCAGCCCCACTGAGTCCTCATTTCAGACAAGACCTCTTCTGTTAGACCAACATGCAAATTCTCTGGCTTACAACCGTGGTAACACAGAGTAAGCAATTACCTAGACTATGTATAGCAAAAAAACAATTAGCATAAAGTCACATAAAGCCAAGTTGAGATAATACAGAGCTAATTTTAAAAAGATATGGAAGCCTTCTGTGGAGTCATGGCTTTTTAGACATCAGCTAATGATTAAGTTGAAATGTTTATCCTACGTGGTTTTGGGTGGAAGGAAGAGGACAAAAATATTAGAGCAATAAAGCTCCAGTAGGTTCAAAGTTCTTAGATATTCCCCACATCAGACTTTTTTTTATTAAACTATGAACATGGCATTTCTTGCTTTGATTGCCTTAAATATAATAAAAAGAAAGAATAATTACTACTTGAGGATTTTCAGTAATTCTCATTTCAGTGTAATTAGATGTAGTGATTAGAATATATTTTCTGTTGCATTGCAGTTCTTCCTTAGCACCAAAGAACAGTGATACAAGTTATTTACATAATTATCTGCAGATAAAGGAGGAGCACAACTTAACACAAGAGTTGTCATTGCTTCCACTGGAGCTTCTACATCCTCCTTCATAATACTCTGTAGTGTTGTGCAATGATTTTATAAATAGTTTGTGCCATGTCATTTTCCACAGAATTTATTCTATTAAACATAATCTTTTCAAACTTACCCATAGGCACTTTTAGTTGCTCATAGGTTCCCTCACAGAAAGATCACCCTTACACCCCAAAGATCAAGAGTCATGCTTCAGATATTTATCACTTCTAGACTGTCTGCCTCACCCATCAAGTTTCAAGCACAGACAGAACAGCCTCGGCTTCGGATCATTCCCCGAGTTGAGAAATAGATCTGTGTATCTTCATATATCATAAATGTTTGACGTATCATTAGCATTGCGAGTTAATAAGAATACTCCTAGGAAATCCACTAAAAAATTGTTATAAAGTTTTCATTTATCAATATTTATGAACATTTAGCTTCCAATTTCTTGGACCATTAATCCAAGTTTTCTTAATAAGCTATGACAAAAAAAAAGTTACAAGGAAAATTTATAGAATGATTTTTGCTTACTAACTGTTTTAGAATAGAAACAATGTCAGCACATGAATCATATGCCAATAAATCAATATACTTGGATAACTTTCCAGTCACATATTGTAAGAAAAAAAAATTCAGCTTAAAGAAATATGGATGAGTTCTTTACTCTGACTCTCACTGAATGTAGCTAAATGACAATGATGCTCTCGATCAAGGTCTAAATTATATTTTGATCTATGTGTTCTGTATCTTCCATCCTAGGACTGCATGATAACAAAGCAGACATTGTTTCTCACAGACCTTTCTTTCTTTCCTCTTGATAATACTGTTGCTAATTTGTTCTGCAATTGATCCCCATCTCCGTCTGACTCATTTAGTATTGTGATAGCAATAACTGTTTCACCCTGACAGCTAATACAAAGCAACAAAATCTGTACCCTTGTTATAGTTGAGGTTTCGCTAGCAGGGGAGCTAGATGCAAAAACTGTCTTCAAAAGCTTTGAGCTGCGTCTGCTGAGACCTACAACGGGACTACGCTGCCCTTTTAGCCTGTAGCCACAGAGCAAATGCAGCAAGTTTGCCTGGAACCTCTGCTGTGGGCTCTTTGAGTGATCTTCAGCAAGCAGCCCAATTTCTGTCCATCTATTGTTCTTCTGTAAAGCAGGGGTAACAAGAATGTCTTCTTTCTCCATAGTGCTACGTGGCATGAATCTCCATACCTTTATCATTTCTCAATGCATGTACTTACTGAATACCCAGTTCCTGGTACTGTGAAACTCAGCTGCTACAAGGAGAGAGCAGGAAGAAGAGCTGGATGCTTCGCGTTACGGTCTGATGTTTCAAAACCAGAAAGTACAGCAAGAATCGGTCTGGGAGGTGAGGGAAGGAGGTGGAAGCTTCTTATACCGAGCCAGTCATGTGGTTAGAGGTTGGCACATTTCTATTCCATGGCAACTACAGTTTTTTCAGACACACACGAAACAGCAGTAAGTCTACGCTGGGGTCTGTACTACCATTGCAATAGTGCTAATAACATCCAAGACAAGTAATTTAAACTTAAATATTTACTAAAAATCCTGGCTATGCTCTATAACATATACTACTGCAGTCTTGGCAGTTATTATTCAGCTAGTCTAAGGATCACTGATTTTTACTCACATGAGCTGTGATTACCATCTCTAATTTATTTGAGACAGGGACTGTTTGCTACTCTCATGCTTTTTGCAAAGCACGAACGGATATGGCTCTATTCTCAGTTCATATATCTAGTTTGTACTACAATATAAATAATGTGGGTTTGGTGCAAATATTTTTTAGAGTCTAACGTAGCTTTTCCCAAAACTTAATTTCATAAATGCTTCAAATTAAACACATGTTAAGTAAAAAAAAAAAAAAAAAAAAAAATTTCACCTTCCTGGGCCTGCTGGCCACGCTCCTTTTGATGCAGCGCGGGACGCAGTTGGCTTTCTCAGCTGCAAGCACACATTTCTGGCTGCTGTTAAATCAATTCAAAATAAATCTCTGCTCTCTTGCATCACTCAGCTCATTACTCATGATGTAAGCCTATTCCAGCCTGCTTTGCTTTTGAGAAAAGTTTCTTTGTAGCGTACGTTAGTCAGGAAATTCCGTTAGTGCTGACTGATCATGCTCTTTAGTCATTATTTGCTCTCTTTTTAATAACAATAATTTATTCAGTGAGTTTCTTTACTTTTTAAAGATCTGCTGTTTATTTCCAGTTTCTCAGATATTGCAAAGTATTCAGCAATTGTGGTGCAAGGTCCTTTTCATTGTATGTGTTATTCAAAGCAGCTGGCTACTGATATTCAGACAGTAAATCACAAATCAGGTTTATTTTCAGACAGATTACAGAAATGAGCCAATCAGCACGATGCTAAATTTTAATTTAATAATTTTAAAGATTTAACAGCTATTTAATTAGAAGCATTGCTGAAGCCCAGTGTGCTTTTGGCAAACGTGTGTATCAGCTTGAAAAAATCAAGCCTGGTCCCTCATAAGGCTACATCTGTATACTTTGCTCCGAGCACGAGGGAGATTAGAAAACATTTATGGATACGGGAGCCTGTGCAACACATCCTCATGCTAGCGGGGATGAGTTGGCTCTGCCATAGGACTGAGCTGGCTGAAGCCATATGAATGTACTGGTGAAGAACAGCATGCAGCCAACAGATAAAGCAGGCTTTATCTGTTCAAACTTCTGATCTGCACTAGCTGTGGTCCCACAATGTTTTGTGGAGCATGGGGCAGTGGGAAGAGCTTGCAACCGGCTGCAAAGGACCGCAGACAGATCTAATGTACCAAGGAAAAGGATCAGACTTCAGCTCATGCTTCCTCATAGCCATTCACTTGCTCCTGATTGTACCCTGCAGATTTGTAAAGCCTGAAAGTGGACAAAGGAGTAGAAATGCTTAATGCTGAGGAGAAAGCCCAGAACAAGGATCCTGCCACCCCTTCAAAGTTTACACTACATAGGCTTTGGTCAAACACAAGCTACGGGACTCACCACAGGAACTCCTGTATGAAGTGCAATAGGCTGAGCTCTCTAGATCAGACAGATGATCTAACTGCTGCTAGAAGGAGGTACAGCAGAACTGGCACAGACTGTAGCACAGCTTGTTTCAGAAGAATAGATTGTATTTTCTCACCAAACTTACAAAAGGTCAAAGTGTTTCCTAAGAACATTATGTATCAGCATTCCTAGGCCAAAAGCAAGTATCACACATAAGCACTCTCAACACTCCTCTGTAGGAACACCTTTTATTGCCAGCTAAACAAAAAAAAAAAAACAAAAACAAAAAACAAAAAACAAAAAAAACCCCACCACACCACAAACCACCACAACCCCAAAATGTTCCATTTCCTTACTACTAAGTTATAGTTTTAGCAGCAAATAAAGATACTCTTTCCAGTCAACACTGGGAACTCTGGTTATGTCAGAACTACGCACCGATAAATTGCTAGAATATGTGTGACCTGAACAGAACAGTTCAGTAGAAGAAGTGGGTGTTTTTCATTTGAGTCTGAACTGCCGTGGGGGGTGGGGGGGGGAGCCTCCGAGTGAGCCGAAGCATCTTTTTCTTAAGTTTTTAAACCTTTCCTCTGAAGAACTTGTTTTTCTTTATGTGAATCTCGTATCACTTGAAAAAAAATGTCTTTTTGTGCATTTACACACCACACTCAAACCCATCTTCACAATTTGAGGAGAATGGAAAGAGTGAAAGAAATATCATAGGCTCTCACTTGTCATAGTGAAAAAAATAAGCTTAACACATACAACATTTTGTTTCCTATTCCAAAATGAGCTACAGCTATTCAATGATGAGTATCTTTGAGTAGTCTGTACACTTGAAATTGTTTAACTTCTGACTGTGTGGGTGAATGAAACAAAAACCTCAAAGTAAGAAAGGAATATTTCATATATGTACAGTGCTTTTTCCTGTGCCTTGCTGAGAATATTCACCCAGGGTAACATCACTCTATCTAAACTTTATTCTTATATCTACTACTGGTCACTGCCAGAGAACGGACATTGTCTAGACAAACGTTTCCATTAGTTCATATTCATAAAACCCAAAGTGGAAGTGGTGCCTCCTTTTCTCCCTTCTCCTATACAAAGCACTAACGAAAGATAAATCCTCCAGGCTTTGCTTATATTTACACATACAAAGAGTGACAGAAATTTAATTAAGCCAGCTGAAGTATAAAGAACAAGACAGACTGTGTTATCTTTCTTGTTACTGCAGCCTTTTTCAGCTGGAGATCAAAACACCTCCTGACAAGAAAAGCACTTCACATAAGTACTGTGTCTGTTTCATTGTCTCAGCCAGGGCTTTTTGTTTTGCATCTCTAAGTTTTACTGTGTTAAAAAAAACCAACCAAACAAACAAAAAAAAACAACCAAAAAAAAAAACCAAACCACATTTTAATGTCCTAACTGGTGCTAACATCATTCCAGCTCCCACCTAAATGCTGCAATCAAATCCCGTGACTAAGCCAGTCAAATTTCTCTCCAGGTTGTCTAAATACATCTTTGCTAAAACTAAGATGACAAACTGCAGAGCAGACAATAAATAGAAAACTTTGCTCTGTTTTAGAAGATTCCTGGAGTCTCTGCTCATCTACCCGAAGATCCCAAGGTGAAAAAAAAATTTGACTGTAATAGCACTGCAAAGCTTCAAGACAGCTGTTTTTGTTTTTCTGAGAATGCCAGTGTAACAAAGCTCTATGATCTCTACATCATTATTCCTACTGTTTCAGGAACCTCAGGAAACCACTGAGTAGGACAGCAGCTTCAGGCTGTGTAGCATGTGTCTTTAAAAGTGTTGGCTGCAGTACAGCAATATTTATCCTTCCCATAACGTTCTACTGGTTAACGTATCTCAAAAAGCTAAACACTCACAATAAATCGCTAGGAAATCATAGAATTTGATGAGTTGAAGGGATGAGTTGAGTTGGAAGGGATCTCTAAAGGTCATCTAGTCCAACCCCCCTGCAATGAGCAGAGACGTCTTCCACTACATCAGAAACTCATGGCGCAGGCCTTCCTGTGCTGCCACAGGAATTAACGGCAGAAGTCTCAAGCTGGTGGTGACAGCTTAAGCCTGTCAAAACTTTGGAACAGGAAATAACACTTTCATTGAAAAGTCACCTTTGGAGCACTTTGACCACTACGAAGGCAAGAATGATAATCCGTGCTTGTACAGAGCACAGAAACTCCGTTGGCATTTTCGGGGTGGGGAACCCAAACCACACCACAAAAAAAAAAAAAAAAAAAA
>WHYT01015192.1:28566-60485 GCA_009806455.1 Tetrax tetrax | reverse complement strand
AAAAAAAAAAAAAAAAAAAATCCAAACCTGGAATACAGACAAAAAAAATGTGTCTGTCCTAAGTTTCCAGTAAACTTATTTCTTTAAGGTGCCTTTGTTCCAAAGCCCATTTATTATGAGCAGTTCAGTGCATTATTCCCAGCTTAGTGCCTATTCCATCTTACCTTGTGCACGTTACTGAAGGTATCGGTAAAAAATAAAACTTTGTGGAGTCAAAACTTTGTAGGTCATACTCACATTCACACACACACAGAGCAGCCCAACTTTTCAATAACACATCCTTAATGTTACCTAATCTATACATTGTCTTCGACCTAGGAAACTGTATGCACCACATAACGTATCAGTGAGTGTGACTATAGATTTCAGGTCAAATACAGGGGGAAATGGTTTCAAAATAGAGGGAGGTAGATTTAGATTAGATATTAGGAAAAAAATTTTTTACAATGGGGGTGGTGGAACACTGGAACAGGTTGCCCAGAGAGGTGGTGAATGCCCCATCCCTGGAAACATTCAAGGCCAGGTTGGATGGGGCTCTGAGCAACCTGATCTGGTTGGAGATGTCCCTGCTCCTTGCAGGGGGGTTGGACTGGATGGTCTTTAAAGGTCCCTTCCAACCCTAACTACACATTCTATTAAAGCCACATATCACAAATCTCACAGTACAATATGGCTACCAAGGTCTCTTTCACATCCAAAGCATCATACCCTGCCATGAGAAGAATTCCTTGCCTGTCTCTCTGACATGCTTTACAGGAGCTGAATGCTGCGTAAATGAATGGTGTTACTCAGGAAACACTGCTAACAGTTGGGGGTTATTTTTGTTGTGCAAACCATGCAAGGATCATAAAGCTCTGTTCGCTACTGGGTATGTCATCCATTAACAGAAGAGGTGAAACTTCAGGCGTGACAAAGACATATTTGTAACAGCCAGACAATAAGATAAGGGCGGTTGTGCTAGTTCAGAGTACTGAGAGTTTGTTGAGCCCATATAATGTCAGAAATATCCCTTCCCAACCCATACTCAGTTCCTCGGAAGAGTGTTTCTAAGAATGTTTCCTGAGCAAAGGGCTGAAAACTCACCTCAGCATCATTGCACAAGGCCGCACCTAGTGATTACACGCCATGTTAAGCATAAAATTGATACTGATTTTGACGCATTGCAGTCTGTCAGACAGAAGTAACGTAGAGCTAGTCTTTATGCTTTTTTTTTTCCCATCCCGAAATTAGTCGATACTTATGTTTTTATAGAAAATCTATCTAACCAGACTTTTGCGAATTTGTTTCTTTCAACAGGTGTAGGTATTTCAGCAGAGAATTTTATTTATTTCTAGTATTTCAAAAATCATAGAATGACTCTATACTGGAAGACTGCTTTAGGTCTCCCAGAGCCTTCTCTTCAGGCTGAACAGCCCCAACTCTCTCAGCCTGTCCTCATGGAAGAGGTGCTCCAGCCCTCTGATCATCTTCGTGATGTCCTCCTGCTCTAGGTATTAAGTAAATTCAGGGCTCTTGAGGTTTCTACACTAGTTTAATTGGGATCTAGCCTGCTCTTGTTTATTCCATTCTAACAGTATCGGTGTGCAGGTAAGGCAAGCCTTAGGTAAAATGCTGTTGTTCAAATTAATCAGTACAATTTTCAGTTTTCCAAGTCGGTGTCCTTTATCAAGCTGAATGGGTAACGCTCTGCTGTCTGGCCAAACATACAGAGGGTTCCTCTGCCCACTGAAAGCTGTAACATGGAGTGCAACTTGGGGAAAAAGCAGTTAAAAGAAACGTTGTAGAGTACCCTTCTAAAGAGAAAAACTGTGACTGGGAAGCCTGCTAGCGAAAATGAACGTCTTTGCCCTGTGATTCATCTGGACCTCAGCTCAGAGCTGAAGTTTCAGTAGAGAAAATTGAGGCTGCTCTTACAAGAAGCCGTTATCTGTTCTCTCTAGGCATGCAGCTGTCTATAAAAATGTCTAAGGATGGCAAGGGTTTCTAGTGTATTCTCTGCTGGCATACAGGTTTCTGTAAAAGTGCTTAAAGGTCACCAGACATCTTTCTGTATGTTGAATTGATTGATCACTGAATGGCGTCTGTAAAACAGTCAAAAACCTAATTGGAACTTGAGCTGGTCTGTTGCCAATTGCAGCTCTTTTGCACCTTGCTGTTGTGCTGGTGACTTCTGCTGCCTTTGGACAGTTGTAGTCTCTTCTTCCATGGCTAAAGAAATGCTTTGAGCAAGTCAAAGGCTCAGGATTTCAATCCTGGGAAATCAATGATTATTTGTGTTCCGCAAGATAACTTTTCACAAAAAAAGTAGGGGGCTTTCAGCATAATCTTCTTCATGAAAACTGACAGTTTTGAATTGTAGCTACTCACAGTCAAAACATGATTGTCTGCCAGGTTTTGTCAAGAGTGGCTCTAGTCATCAGAGTTGCGAAAAAAAAGCAATATAAGCAAAAAAAGAAGGTCAGGCTTTTTTATCAAATAAATTCCTCATGCAGGATCAGGGTTAAAGCACTGCTGAAGAAAAAAGAAAAAAAAAAGGAAGCCTGTTCATTTGTAGAGAGTTCAGCTGTCTTGTTAAAAAGCACCTAAACAATCCACATAGATGCGAACAGTTGTCTCCTGTGATCTATCTCCAAGTTCAAAGTATCTGTACTGCTCCCTTCCACAGACACTGCTTAGTAAGTAAGGTTGAGTTCAATAGCCCTTCCCAGAGCCACCACCCTTCCCAGAGCTAGCTGCAGATCCCAACCTTGAAAATCACAGCTATGGGAACCAAGTGTGGGAGAAAGCCCACCTGCCAAGTGAGAGACTGCTGAAAACTGGGGACACCAGGGAGGCAAGCAGATGACCCATCCGTTTACCATCTCTGGGAAGGAAATGTCACCTGAAGGGAGGCAGGAGTACATCAGGAACTCAAAGCAGCCTCTTGAAAAAAATGCCTTGTTTACAACCTGTGTTGGTCTAGATTTTTTTGGCTACCAGAGCAAAACTAAGAGGAGACTTGCCCCCAAGACACACTCAAAACAAATTACAGGTCTAAATTTAAGGTTCTGAAAAGGCTATAGTACAAGACTAAGAAATTAGTAAGACTGAGGGCACACTCCCACTCTGGAAAACATGGAATTAAGAAACCTACAATAGGAGACGGGCCTTCAGGATTCAGTTTGCAAATCCCAGTTCATTGGCTGGAAAAGTCTAAAAGTGGCCAGGAAACACAGAACCTTAAGCTTATGCCCCCAGTTTTTATTTGCTTGTTAACTGCAACCACATCCAGATCCAGATTCTAGTATTCGGGCACATAGGAAATTGTATCTGACCATCCGTGTCATACTGCGTTCCTCTCTTTCCATGACAGACGTTGCGTGTGATACTCAAAGCAGTACAGCAGAGCAGCCTGTACGGCTGAATGTCACCAGAAGAAGCAGTGCGTTGCCCTTCTCCCTTTGCCTCCTTCGTTGCAGCCTTGCTGACCTGGCTGATAGCAATCAGGGCCTTTGGGAGTCAGAGAGTTCAACCATTCCCCTGCAGAAATGTTAACTCAGCAGCTTCCCAATCTGTCCAGATTTCAAGGCAGTGAAAGAAACAGGCATTTGGAGGGACGATGGGCACGTTTATAACCTTGTCAAAGGGATGTACCAAAAGACCAGAGTGAAAGCTCCTGCCTTTCCCTGTTGCGTCATGTTCTTCAGTCCTTCAGCACATGCATGGCACAATAAAATCTCTCTGAGGCAATTTGACTAGAGCCTTAGATAGCAATCTCATTTAATCTAAAGGATGAAAATCATTGGGGCATAAATCCACGGATTCATCGATGCTGTAATTGGCAGAAAAGGAAAAATTTAGAACTGAGTTTCCTTGTGTTGCCTAAGTCCCTGCCTTGTGAAATGGTATAAGCTCAGACTTTCCAGACCTGAAAGAGACTTAATGTACATTTTGCACTTCTACAGATACTGCATCAGTGTTTTTGCTTTCAGCACATAATCGGCAGTTTCATCTCTCAGTTCTCTTATTTCAGAGACGTTAAGGGCTCTCTAGGGCCTTTAGTATGCCTTGAATCAGTTTTTAAATTGCTCCTATCTAGAGTTGCATTCCATCTGCAACGTACTGTTTCCATCGCTGTTTTAACACCTACTTTATGCTTCCTTATGCTTTTTTCAAGTTTTGATTTATCTAGGGGCAATTTAATAATTATTTTTGTGTTCTCTCCTACTTAACATACACTAAGCCAAACCAAAGGAAAATATTTTATAAAGTTTGGTGGCGAGACTAATCAGTAAAAACAAAGTTAAATGAACATTCATGGGTATTCAAGTGATTTGATGATGTCTTCTTAGAGAACACTTGACATAGTAAGATATGGCTCTTTTACAAAAAATATTTAATGCTAGTAAAAATTCTCTTCAGGCACCAAAAGTAGTCAAAAGGAATACAGACAATCTATGCATGACATAATTTTTCAGAGGGATTTAACTGCAACTGACAATGGCACTATCAACTGATTCTAGGAAATGGTCCAAAATATTTGTGTAAAAGCTAGTCATTGTACAAAAATGCCTTATTTATCCCAGAAGTATGCCAAGAACTGAAAGCATACTGTAACTGTGATTACACTGGCAGAATGTTACTGCCTCATAATTCTAATTGAAAGACAGAGCCACTTAACATTTACGGAATAAAGGGGATAATGCTTCTGATTATGACAAAATTTATTTCATTAGTTATCCTTAAGAAACACATTCTAAAGCATTTTAAAATTAACTAGTTTTGAAATTGTGTATGTCACTATTCTCATGGTGATCATTTTGAAGAGTCTGCTGAAATGCAATATTGGTGATTGATGCAGAATACTGATAAAACCATTAATGTAAAGAAAACACTAATGCAAATAATCTGTACTGAAAATATTGTGGCAGCTGCATTCTCACAAGCTTGATAGTTCAGGGTGCTAACACCACAGTCATCTTATCGGTGATTTACAGAGAAATAGGATACAATTTTTCTAGTAGACTGGAGGAGGTCCAAACGCCAGCTGGTCTTATGGATGCTTATGGGACATTCATTGGTCCACTTTCTATGGAACTATCCACTGTGAGACTGACCTCTCAGTCTAAAGTGCAATCCTGTCTGGAACAGAGCCACCTAGAAGTGTTTTAATCCAAATACTTTTTCATTAGAATGCCAGTTTGTTAAAACTGCAGTTTTTCATAAGTATCTGCATAATCATAGAATCATGGAATTGTTTAGGTTAGAAGGGACCTGTAAAGGTCACCTAGTCCAACCCCCCTGCAAGGAGCAGGGACATCTCCAACCAGATCAGGTTGCTCAGAGCCCCGTCCAACCTGGCCTTGAATGTTTCTGGGGATGGGGCATCCACCACCTCTCTGGGCAACCTGTTCCAGTGTTCTGCAACCCTCAGTGTAAAAAAATTTTTCCTAATACCCAATCTAAATCTACCTCCCTCTATTTTAAAACCATTACCCCTTGTCCTATCACAACAGGCCCTGCTAAAGAGTTTCTCCCCGTCTTTCATGTAGGCCCCCTTTAGATATTGGAAGGCCACTGTAAGGTCTCCCAGAACCTTCTCTTTTCCAGGCAGAACAGCCTCAACTCTCTCAGCCTGTCCTCATAGGAGAGGTGCTCCAGCCCTCTGGTCATCTTTGTGGCCCTCTTCTGGACTCACTCCAACAATTTCATGTTCTTCTTATGTTGGGGGCTCCAGAACCGCGCACAGTACTCCAGGTGGGGTCTCACCAGAGTGGAGTAGAGGGGGAGAATCACCTCCCTTGAGCTGCTGGCCATGCTTCTTTTGATGCAGCCCAGGATGTGGCTGGCCGCCTGGGCTGCCAGCACACATTGCTGGCTCATTTTGAGCTTCTTGTCCACCAATACCCCCAAGTCCTTCTCCTCAGGGCTGCTCTCAATCCGTTCTTTACCCAGCCTGTATTTGTGCCTGGGATTGCCCTGACCCAGGTGCAGGGCTTTGCACTTGGCCTTGTTGAACTTCATGAGGTTTGCCTAGGCCTACCTCTCCAGCCTGCCAAGGTCCCTCTGGATGGCATCCCTTCCGTCCAGTGTGTCAACTGCACCACACAGCTTGGTGTTGTCAGCGAGCTTGCTCGGAGTGCTTTCTATTCCAGTGTCCATGTTGCCAACAAAGATATTAAACAGGGCCTTGCCCAATACTGAACCCTGAGGAATGCCACTTGTCACCAGTCTCCACTTGGACATCAAGCCATTGACCACCGCTCTCTGAGTGAGGCCATGCTGCCACTGGCTGAATAGAACTCACTCTCAATGTTATCCAAGTTTTGCTTGTAGTGATCATTGTGCCTCCTAGTAGGTCTCCAGAAGAAAAGGGCTCCAGTTCATGATTCCCACAGCTTTATGCAAAACTTTGATAATTGTATGGACTGGCACAGGCTTCTTCAAATCCAGATATAATATGTAATGTATAAGCTGTTCTAGCCCTTACAGCTGTGTGATAAATTCCTTAAATGCATGAGACCTGGCAATATAGAGCATATTTCATCATTGCCTGAAGACACAAGCTTAGGATCCTGATGGCTGCAGATGTATTGCACTCTTTAACCTGAGCTGTGGCATGCAGCATGTTCAACATGCAGAAGAAGCAGAGAGCACATTCCTTGCCTGCTTCCAGTGTGTCTTTCATCACACCCGCTTTAGGGCCACGAAGATGATCAGAGGGCTGGAGCACCTCTCCTATGAGGACAGGCTGAGAGAGTTGGGGCTGTTCAGCCTGGAGAAGAGGAGGCTCCGGGGAGACCTGATAGCAGTCTTCCAGGACCTCAAGGGGGCCTACAAGAAAGATGGAGAGAGACTGTTCAGTAGGGCCAGTAGGGTAAGGGGTGAGGGGTAAGGGGTAATGGGTTTAAATTAGAGGGAGATAGATTTAGATTAGATATTAGAAAAAAAATTTTTACAATGAGAGTTGTAGAGCACTGGAACAGGTTGCCCAGAGAGGTGGTGGATGCCCCATCCCTGGAAACGTTCAAGGCCAGGCTGGATGAAGCTCTGAGCAACCTGATCTAGTCAGGGATGTCCCTGCTTCTTGCAGGGGGGTTGGACTAGATGACCTTTGAAGGTCCCTTCCAACTCTAACCATTCTATGATTCTATGATTCTATGCTGTCCCCATCTGAACCAGCAACAAGTTGGCAATGCAGACAGCACAGACTCTCCTCTGCCCAGGCCCCTTCAGAGAAAAAGCAAGATAAGTGTTGGTGTTGAGGAGGGCAGAGAAGGATCAGACATTGCAAGTCAGAGAGAAGAAAGCTGAAATACAGGGCAGAGAGGTAGGTGGATCTTGGAGCAGAGCCTGTAGGGTAACATGTGAGGATGTAAAAGGAAAATCTGAGCAGGGTGATGATCTTTGCCCTGGGTACGGCAAAGATGCCCCAGTGTCTTGACCATAGTTTCTCACACTGATAAGGTAGATTTGGGGGTTGAAGAAGACTGGAAGAAGCAGAGAGGGAAAGTGGGAATGATTAATGGTATTTAAATAGTGCATTAAGTATCTTGGCCTCTGATTTCCTTACGTTTTTAACTGCATGTGGGTGGAGAAAGGTACTGAGCAGCCCTAAGTCAAATATGGCAAGACTTTTGTGTAGGTATACAAATTGCTTTAAGTTAAATTGTATCATGGCAAATACTTAGACAGGGAGAACTTCCTGATGTTAATTGCTGAGGCTTAAAGACTCTTTGAGGTATTCTCACTTTATACTTTAAACTAGTACAGTTTATCATTTTCATTCCAAACCAGTTGTCTAGCTGACAGTTTTAAGCAGTCTCTTATTGTGCTTCCCTCATGATCATATTTAGTAGCTCTATATAATATAATATTTCACCTGCTTTTATGACCAGAGGAAAATTTGTGTGCTTCTAGGATAAAGAAAGATAACAAAGAAGTAAATTTTAGGGGATAGGAGGTACTAATGAACCAACTAGAATGGCAAGAGAGGAAAAGCACTCCCATGAGATATAGCCAAGCTACAAGCCAAGGTATATAATTTTATATCCAATGAATAAACATTTTTAATGGTTTCTTGGTAAGTTTTGCCATTACATTGCTTATGCTTAATTTGCCAGTAGCAGGATTAGTAAACCATGTGAAATGGCTTGTTTGGACTACAGAAAATAGGTTTTACAATTTTATTTTTCTGATACTAGATACAGATCGCATACAGATGTGATGCAGAGGCGTAAAGAGAATTTGAAACAGAATTCTGGAGTTAGAAGAGGAGCTCTCAGCACATGGAGATTTCCTAAATTTTCTTGGGCTTCTAGGAGGATTTACATATGAACCTTTCAAAAGGAAAGGAGAAAAAACTTTTAATTACATTTGTCCAAAACTAAAACTGAAATCTTCCTAGAAGAAGGAAGGCTGCTTTCAGTGTTTGCTCCCAGTGTCCTCTCATGAATGCCTATATCATTTACTGAAGAGTAAACGGCACTATTTCATACTGGTCGTGATTTGCTCTGAATCTTTTCTAACTGGTATGGAAATTGCCATGTTACATATTTCATCTGGGGAAGACCTGAGAATTACCAGGTGAGTATGTGTAAGGAAGAGTGTAGTTTGTGTATAAATACAATAGCAATGTCATCCAGAACAAGCCTTCCGACATTGCACTAGTTAATTTCAAGACTCTACAACCTCAGGAATGGCAGTAAAATATGTGACCTACAACTACATTTTGTGCTCAAGGTCTTATAGAGGTCAAAGCTTGAATAAATGGGATATGCCATATGAAATAAAATTCTTTAACATTATGGACTTCATGTTTAAGTTGCTTTATTTCAGTCCTTAATGTCTTCTGTTTACAACATTGCAATAGAGCCTTGTATTTTATTTTTAATACTTATGCCCCTACTTGTGAGAATCCTGCTTTTCTTTTCTTCTTTCACCCTGAATAACATGGGTCATCACTATCTTCTTATCTGAAGTGAGTTCAAGGAAATGCCTGTCCCAGTTTTGAACACGTCAGCATCCTTCATCTCTTTTTGCCGCTGTCACCACCACCACCACCACCATCATTATGACAGAAGATCCAGTTAAGGAGAGATGATCTGACCTTCCGTGGGAGGCTAAGTCTGGGAGAGGGATTATGGAGATGAGTATTTTGGGAGGAGGAAAGTGTATCCCTGCAACTGCCACAGAATGCACCTATTCTTTTGCCTATTGCTAGTAACGCAATTAAACTGCCTATTACATTAGTACTTTCAATTAATATTTATAATGTATTTCTTGTTAAAATTCACCTTGATTTGTACTAATGCTACTTATCTATTAATTCCCAGAATTGATTAAGGTGAGCATACTGCCATTTTCAGTTCCTGGATGTGGTACGATGTCTTCAGCCCTTGTAAGAATACAGCTCCCGCTGGCGTGTGCCTTCGTGTAGCATCCTTTTAGTAGATTCTCCCCTTCTGCTGCTTCGTTATTACCTTGGGCTTAACAAACATTTCTGAGCTATGGAACTCGCAGGCACCTTAGCAGCAATATAAGAAGCTTTGTAGAGAGGTCTTTTCTGGCCCATTCACTAGAGAAACTCTAAACTTTCAGGGTAGCTACAGAAGAGAACAAAATCAACAACCAGAAAAAATAAATTGCTTAAAACGAGTTTTCAAGGAATCTAGAACTGTCAAGCTGCCACCTTATGGACTGAAGCAATATGATAATTACGGCTCAAATTAATTTTGGATTAGTATAACCAAAGAACCTAGCGCAACAAGTAATGAAGTAATTTAAACTTGTATTTTATTGGCTTAATGATTAGTGAAGGGTTTTTAGAAGACTTTTTTTTTCAGACTGTGAATTATTGCAGCTTTCAAGCTCTCAGAAGGAAGCCTTGGATAGCTCCCTGAAACTAGCAGAGCCAAGTCTGACAAACCAAAGCACTAAGTGCTGGTAGCGCAAGAGAAACACATGAATTTACCTGGTAGTTCTAGTAAAAGGTTTGATCAGCGAAGTTATTTTTTATATGCAACAAGTTCAGGAATAAAAAAGGCCAGAGGAGTGTAATTCTAAGTTCAAGAAGACTCCCAAGGCTCATGAGGTAGTGCAATGCTGTCTCAGTTATCATTGAGACCCTAAAATAGTAGCTGAAGCCCTTGGAAAATAATTTTTTACCTTTCCCAGCACTTTTGGAATAGTGTCAGCATAGAATAGTAAAAACCAAACAAAGTAATATGATACAGTTGTGAAAGGACTCTGTGATTTCCTGAAAGAATAGGCTGAAGGATGGTGCAGGCAGCTGCTTCTAGTCTCACAATCTGTGTCCCCAGCAAACCTCATGTTGACAGTGCTCTAAGTCATGTATTTAAACGTGAGGGTGCTGTTACTCTTTAGGCTTAATGTGTTTGGATAGCATCCATAATATTAAACTGGACTAGATTAGAAATTCTAGGAATTAGCATATGTAGTTGTCGGTGGTTGCTAGAGACGTGAGTGGCAACTCAAATGTGTGAATGATGTAAAGAAATGCATCACCAGTGAATCATTCTGGACAAAACACTGGTCACATACTTTGGGTACAAGAAATCCTGGAAAAGACTACTTGAAATACCAAGATATCTTCATCTCAATTCCTTCTCATCCCGAAGGACTGGCCACAATCCAACTTAAAATATCACATGGCTTTTCATGGTCCATCATGCTGTCTGTTGGCCTGTTGTTCCATCATGGCATCCTTATAATGCCATTCAATAAGCAAGAGCATTAAAGGTTTATAGCACCCTCCCCACATTAGCACCCAAATCGTTTGCAGCTTGGGTGTTTCCTACAGCAAGTTTGTGCTTGTTGTGACTGCATTGCACGATAGAGATTTAAGCAACGGCATCAGCTATGTGCAGCACTAAACTGTACTGCTGAAGCTGTGAAAAGGAGTATATAGGAAGTCTACATGTACATTTTGGGAAAATATCTCTTTAGCAAGGAACTGGGATCTTTTTGTTACAGTATTCTGTGGTTTGATATCAGGCTCGTTTACGAGGAAATGGAAGCTCTTGACATTCTCCCAGCTCTACATTTCTACGATCTTGTACTAAAATATTCTAATGCTTGGACATTATGATGACTTGCATTTACATGATTTTTGGTTGTTTATTTTATTCCAACTGATTCTGGAATGTTTTAGCTTTGTGTTACACTAGGACAGGCTTTGTGCTACATTAGGACAGGCTACTACTACCTTACTTGGGAAGGTAACATTTCATTTTCCCATAAAACTCAATGACGTATATAGACTTGAAAATTTTGCTTTTATGACACATTTTGTTGCTACTTTCCATATCATATTCTTTTATGATTGTTTAGAAAAATATATTAGTAGAGAACATTGACTTCATAAAAATATGTAAGAGAGATCTTCACTTGCAAACTGGATGCAACCTGCAAGTAGTACGTTGTAAATGAGTTACTTTTAGTCTTGTACAAGAGGCTTATCTTGCTCTTTTTCTTTTCTTTTTTTTTTAAGATAATAACATCTTATTTGTCAAGAAAATGTGATAGGGAATGGAAAGACTTTTCTAAAAAGTATTTAGATTTTAAAAGACTGTAGGAACAAACTTTTTTACAAACTCAAAGAGATAAGAGCCAGAGCCACAATTTCAAAGACTTTACAAATTTGAAGCAACTACTCAAGTTTAAGACTCTGAGATCTTGATTACTAATGAAAGATTGTTCCAAAGTGGCTATACTTCCTGGAGAATCTAGAAGTGTTTGTACTTACTTAGATCAGAATTTTAAGTTTTAATAATTTCCAGAAGAACTGTAAAAGAATGGAATCAGGAAAATGCAAAGCTTAAAGCATCCTAAGGATTTCCTGTTGCAAGGATAAAGGCAGTATAACCATTAACTTAATGAAAAATTACAAGTTTGGTGAATATACAATAACAGACTGCATATCCATGAGCTTCCCATGCAGGTACTGAAATATTGAAAGGGAAAAAAGTATGAAAAAGGGACTTTTCAAAATCAAGCCAAGCTATAAGATCAACATAAGCTTTTAATGCCCAAAATACTGTTAGAAGAAAAGGTACAGAAACTCCAGAGCTGAAAAGGTGATTCTTCATTACACCTTCTCCTCTTTACTCAGCATGTTTCTACAAGGAAGACAGGAAAAGAAGAGAGGACAACTACAGAGGAACAAGATGAAACAAATACCTAAGCTGGTACTATTTCTTCAGCTCAGAGATATCAGTTAGACTGCAACATCCCAGTTGAGTTTGCCAAAACACAGTACAGCAATTAGGTTAAAGAATTCCCTTGAGTAACCGTAGTACGATGTAAAAGATGCCACTTAATTTAAGCATGAATAGCAAAGCCCATTAACAAAATTATGTTTTGAAAGCTGACATGAAGTAACCTCAGGAGAAATTCTCAGCAACTGTTAATTTGTTGAATAAGCTCTTCGAATGTCTTCTTTGGAGCAAATGGCTTACATAATTCAATAGATGCTTTGAAGAGCACTAGTTATAACTAGCAAAGTGACAGACGTGCCTGAATAGGCATTCAGAGGGGTCATTGAGATTTGGTCTGCTCTTTCTTACTTGTCTGGATGCTGCTGCTGGATGTGTTTTGAAGAGGATTGCTCTGCACTGCATTAAAACATCCCCACCTGCCTGGCAGTCGTAATACAATTCCAATTGAAATCAGCAGAGAAGAGCTCCAGATAAATTCAGAACGTGCAGTGAGGACTGGTTTACTCTTCATAAATTTTAGCTTCTTTTGTTGTACTGTAGATGTTCTTTCAAGATGACAGATAGCCAAGTTAGTATTGGCTTGTAGATTAATTAAGTAATACAGTGCTTCACAGTATTATTATGCACTTTTCTTTTATGCAGTTCAGCTCATCAGTGTGCAAGAAGTTTGATTTTGAAGTGCATCATGCAAAACCATTGCCTGATTGCTCTGCACGAAGAGGAAAATTCTCTCTCAAGTGTTCATTACCAGGTTCACTTAGTAACAAAAGCATTTTTCTGAAAGGATTTAGTTTATCTGCAGAATGAGGTTATTTCTTCTGTACTAAGAATAAACACAGATAAAAATTATGTTGGGCCATACAGATCTCTTTAGACTTTCTGGAACCAAATGATAAGACCGTCCCAACGGAACTGTTGTGCATATTGCACATTGCAGTGAAACAAGCAGATAGGCAGGACAGAGAGGAGAAACAGAATGGGGTTTAGTATGAGTTAAAGTCCTGGTGGTTTTGTTTCACTTCCTAGAATGTGAATTGATTTTTTTTGTAAGTGCATTGGGATTTATGGATACAAAGTGAGCATTTGCATAGCAGGTGAATACGCAAGATACAAAGCTTGGCAGATTGAACTGTCCCATGTATGTGCTGTCTAACATTTACTAAGGAACACTGCAGATTTTCACGTGATGCAATGATCATATCCAAATATTTAGTATGAGAACTCTCAAAGACATTAATTTCCTTGAACAAAATTAATAAATACGTACAACCATTAAAAAAAATGCATGTCTCATTTTCTCTTTCCTTCTCTTGCATAGATTTCCTATCTTTGTGTTTTTCTAAAAAAATACACAAGGACTTGGAGCAATATGTATGTGCATTGCAGATGCCACAGGAGCAGCCTCCCTGTGTCCCTGCATTTTGCAGAAGAATATATAAAACGGAGCAAGAGTTTTGAATTGTTATGTGTTGTTCATCATTCTTGCCCTGATTCAAGAAGGCGGTGGCATGAGTGTCTAAAAGCTCCTGTAGAACAGAGATGCTTTCCTGAGTTAGGAACTCTGATAACCAACCCCTACATAAATGCTGTTTATTTTCTAAGCTGACACCATACAGTAGATAAGGAGCGTTGTAGAGATGAAATGCACTTACAGAGATGTGAACTCTTTGCCAGAATGACACATGCCTAGCATTTTGGGGACTGAATCAAATTTAGAAATATAATGCCCTAATTCCTTTATTGTGCCTAATACATTAACTCAAATGTCACTTATATAAGCAAGTGAAATCTGTCCTGCTTGTAATGTACAGTTTGCAGAAATCAGGCTTTGATTTACAAATCAAAAATTTGTAGATTTTGTAGGTATGAGAACATATTCTACTTGGGTATGGGAGTTACCTAATGAACTGAGTCTGGAGAAGGTGTATAACAGTGGATTTGAGAGAAGAGAGTTTCTTTAGTGATGCTTCTGCTATGAGGTGCTTCCACAGGTTGTCTGGGCATTAGCAGTGACCACGGCGTGTCTGTCTCCCAGTGTCTGTGTCCAGCTGCCCAAACCTCCCTTCCACTGAGACCCTGCATGATGCAGGGTCCAGTTTCAATGTGTGGGCAGTATGGGCTCAGAAGTTTGTAGGACTCTTGCCAGGGTCACTGCCAAGTAGACATGTAGTTTGGATAAAGACACCTTCACTTGGGGGCAGCAATTTTCAGTACATAGACATAAGCTGAGCTTCACCTCTTGGCCATGTGGTCAGAAATCACTGTCAGGCTCCTTCTGGTTACTAGTGTGGTTACAGACATGGTCCCCTTACAGGCAACTGAGTTTATTTGGGAGAGAATCACCCTCCGCTCCACTGGCTGGCTGATTATAGCTCCTCTCAGCAGATCTCTGCACTACTCCGTCTGTATAGAGGCCACCTTCTGCTGGCTCACAACTTGAGTCGTCACCTATGAAAAAGTGTTGCCTTTGTCCCTTCTTCTAGAGTTGCAAAGAGGTTAAAATAGATTTTGGTTGGTTTAGTGACTATGAGCTCTACTCTGTGTCCCATTTGTCTCTGTGTAGAGCTTGGAGAGAAAGTGATGTGTGTACATACGGCATCGTAATACTACAGTAACAATCGCGGCAGAAACCTTCCTCCAGATCACCCTTTCAGATCCTATGAAAAGCAAGGAAGAAGAGGGGGAAAAACGAGATAACTTTGTGAATGTCAGGTGAAAGTCAAGTGCACAGGCACACAACATGCCTTCTTTCAAGTTCTTGTCTCCTCTCTTCTGCTTGACACATCGATCATGGTGATGTGTGCGGGACTTGGCTCACAGGGAGCAACTCTGCTGGGCTGGAGGGGAAATACTTATGCCAAGAACAAAACATGTCATCTCCTTCCTTTGCTGTTCAAGTAGGATTATGATAGCTTCTCAGTTAGCATTAAAATAAGCTGAAATACTTCAAGTCAGTGCTATTTACATTAAAGTTAATGTTATCCTTCTGCACTGTGGAATAAAACAAGTATTTGTCACTGCTCTAGGTAGAGAAGAGCTAAGATCAAATATGCCCTTTGTGTGTAGGAACCCCTTTCAACATCAATAAATATAGCAAAGTCAATGCTTGCCATGTCCTAAATTCTTACACAGGTTTCTTCTTTTAGTCAATTTCAACAGAATCACTGGCACTCAAATGCTTTGTTATAAAGATTCATAGCACTTGCAGTAATGTGAGGCAGATCCATCCATTATCCAGATAACTTTGCAGACAAGCACTAAGTCTTTTTAATTCCCTTATCAGTATTCCCGGTCACCTTCCAGTTTTGCGTGAGCATCCCCAACGCAGATTCCTGCAGTTTCCAGGCTGTTAACTCTTATATGCATGACTTTTAGAAGATTTTAAGTAAAATTTCTTATTAATAATACTGGAAACATAATGGTTTGTTATTGCAAGGCAGATGGTTTCACACATAAAAATTCCTACATTTTTCTTCCACTAAAGCTACAGTCTTCCCTGTTTCTTCCTCAACCAGAAATGAGGTAACCTTTGGTTTTCTGCTATTAATACATATAGAAATAATTAAGGTCTCCCTCCTTGTGTTTCCTTGGCCAATATCTTCTGGCTGAATCACTCATTCCTTGCTTCTGCCTGTTCTTCTGCTGTCAGGTGATAATAACCATTTTCCTGAACTGTTTGCTGGGACCCAGGAAACAAATTATAAACAGAAGCTTAAATCTGTCACTTGTGTATTTGGAGATTGTATGCACAAGGGTTGGCTTTCATACTCATCCCAAAGAAAAACAGGGCTTAAGCTGTGACTAGCACCACTGCCAGAAGAAGGAATCTCCCACCTTCAAATTTTAGGCACAAGACATGTTTAAATCACAGAGCACAAAGAATATGCTGGAGGTCTCAGTAAACAGCATCTCACAAAGCGTCAGGACTCCTGTGCATCTGGAGATGGAGATTTCTGCACAGCCCCCAGAAGGTGGGAAGTCTCTGAGATGTGCTGAGGGGGAAGAGCTGGGTGATACTTCTCCCCAGTGTACAATGCCAGGAGACTTCTCAGAGAAACTGCTCATGGGGTGGAAAGGCAATGGAGAAGAGTAAAAGGAGCAATAAACGCACACGTTCTTCCAAATGCTCCTAACTTCCATCTTGCGGTAACAATTGGGACCTGGATGCAATGACACTCCTTCATGTCACCTGGGTCTCTGCCGGTGGCCAGCTAAGGGTTCAGCAAATGTGTTACCCATTTGCCATCAGAGCTGGCGTGGAAGAAATCTTTTCAGCTGATTTGGTTGGAGCCCAGAGTTGAGCTCTTCCTCATGCCTCTCACGCCCTTACTCACTTCCTTTGGTGAAATCAAGGCTTCATATGCAGAATTATCGTCACCTGTAGCTCCAGAACCAGCCTAATCCAGTGAATGGGGCTGTGTTCTCTCTTTCCCCCTTGCACCTCCTCATCTGCTTTCAGAGGATCTTGCACTAAAGCTTTTCTGTGTGATCAGACATGATAGAAACAAGTTTCTCAAGCTTTCAAAGAAACTCTAGAAATGCTGGACCATTCCTGTCCTCATTCATCCAGGATTTTGTTAAAATATTCAGTTCACACCATGTTCAGTATTGGTGCCTGTCAGACCTGAAGATTCTGCTTGTTTATCCAGCTATCAAAAGAAAGTAGAACACCCTAGGCACTTACACTATACTGCTATCTTACAGTATTTCTAATTTCCTTTCGCTTATGTAGGAAAGGTTTTTGAATTTTATGTACCCTTTCCACTTCATGACACCACAAACTGGTAAAGATCTCTCACACTTCTCAGCAAACCTGCACCATCCTTTCAAACCCTGTGGCAGATTACAATTAATTTTCATATTTGCATCAGAATATTTGAGAACACAGTACTTGGAGCTTCTGAGAAATAAATGAGGCACTAAATCCGTTTTGCTTCCATGTGACCTTCAAGTCAAAGGACAATGCATATTCTCAGCACTTTCTTTGCAGATAGTAAATTTGACACCACATTTCTGGCATAAAATGGTATAGAATGGTATAGAATGACTCAAGAGACAATTATGTTGTTGTTCCAAGGCTGATAGTGCTGATGTGGGAGTTCAGAAAGGCTGAGAAAATGATGAGATCCAGTCATTGGAAGAAACAATTATATCTTACTTCTGAGAGACTTTCCTGCTTGAATTTGACCTGGCATTTCAGAGGAATGGATGAGCCCAGATACCTACCTGCCTGTACCAAGCTGACAGTGGCAGAAACAAAACCACCACATCACAGCTGAATTTCTCAAGCTGTGTGTGTTCGGTATTGGTGTTATATGTGTTATGTATGTGGTACAGAGTGGTTTAAAATGCCAAGTTCACAAGACAGCACTTTTCTATCACTGCAAGTGTGCACAGCACACCACAAATTACAGCAGATTTCTACCTTCAGGGCAAAATAGAAGACTATTTTGCCATGATATGACATAATGCGAGGTTAAATAAGAAGCTACATTATTATTTCAGATAGTATTGCCTTGACTCTGTTGTGGGTGCAATTATACACATGGTCTTCTGTTATCAACACAAGGAAGCTAAGCGAGCGGGATAAGCATTTATATCACTGCTCACTTCTGATACAGCCGTCACTTCTCTGTAGGTTATTTTGAGCAGGGAAGGAAACCAAAACCAAGCATGATGTACTAACTTGAAATTTTTTGGGGGGGAAGAAAACTTCGTATTGAGAATATCAGATATAAACATCAACCTCCTGAAAAATGAATTATTCAAGAGGAGTTTGGAAATGAGGTGGTAAGCTGTCTACCTGGCATAAAACCTTGGAGAGCCTTTTCTCCAGACCACCTACTACCTGTGTGGTCTGCCAGCCGAGCAGTTACCTGCTGACTTATTGCAGGAGGAAGCATGCAGAAGCTAAATATAGCTCAGTCCTAAGTGTTTCTACTTGAAACACCTGCACAACTGGATACAAAACAAATGCACTGCAGCAAAACACACACAAAACACAGAGAAACTCGTGACATGCCACCACAAGCTGAGATCTGGAGGTATTCTGAACATAAGAAAACACTTTTTACTGTGTGGTCAAATAGGCTACCCAGAGGGGTTGTGGAATCACCATCCCTGAAGAGGTTCAAAACCTGACTGGACACAGGCATTACCATACCTACTGTCAGACTTTTTTTCTAAAAATCTGGAAGCCCCAGCTCTAATACTGACAAGGGATTTTCTGATAGTAGTTTAGTGATAGAGAGATTTACTCTTCTCAAATCCCTCAGGTTTGCTGGCCTTTGCTCTTGTTTTCAGGTCCTTTCACTACTTACAAGGCTGGGTAGCATTTGGCCAGAAGCATATTCTGGGATGATCTTTTCCCCAGTAACTATTTGTCATTTCCATTGTATGTGATTCAGACCTGTAAGAGTTTTAAGCAAAGCTTGCAAGCACCTTAAACAGAAACTGTGTAAAATAACTTGTTGCTCTGCAAATACATGCTGTTCTGAACACTCATCAGTCCCCACAATTCTACTCTTCCTTTTCACAATTCGAAATGATTATTTTTAATTCCTCTTCATGGCACTTGTAATGATAAATGGCCTAATATTCACAAAACAACTTGTCCTCTGCACAAGCAGCTTATGAAGTGGAGACTTTGATTGTGCTAAAAAAAAATGACTGCTGCTGTGACTGAAGTGCTGTATCTATCATACAAGCTCAGAAAAAGAACAGAGAGTCATTCTAGTTAAAGGAGATATTTTGTGGCAGCTCAGTCTATTTTACCTTTTTAATTTTTTAATATGTGATTATTCTGTGGGAAGATGGGAGATATCTTCCCATTTTCCTTCCAGACCAGTCTCTCCCACACTGGATGTCCAAAGGGCTTCTGCTGATTCCTCAGTGAAGCCAGTTCTCCAAGCCAGATGGCCAGTTTCCTTTTCAGTGGCTTGTCCTGCACCCCCATGGACCAGGTCCTCTCTGTCTGCCTCTCTCACAGCCCCGCTTTGCAAAAAACAAGTGACCAAAAAGCAAGGGACCAAAAAGCTAATGTCAGGATGGCTCTACTGGTTAGAGCACGGAACCATCTGGGTCTGTACCTTATCACTGCCAGTTCCTGGCACCCAAAGAAGAGCAAAAGCATGTAATCGTACTTTCCAAACATTTTCCTACCCTCCAGCAGTTTGAGGAATAAGGACTTGCTGACCCAGAGGGGACAAACATATTTAATGACTGTCAGTGGTTCCTCTTTCATGAGTTTTGTCCAGTTGCCATTTGAGCTCCATAAACTTTTAGGGTGGCCAGGCATCTGACGCGTGCTTATGTGGGAAGAACCAAAATGCAGGACTCTGTTTTGTATTGAACATATCACTGACTAGTTTCTCTCAGTGCCTTTCATGTTTGTACTAAAACAGACACTGGAGGAATGTTTCTCCAATGCCTACTCATGATTTCAGAAACTTCTTTAGTATCTCATCCTCCTGATGTTCTTTTTCAGTCAATTTGGTCATTCCTTTTACAAAATACATTCCATATTTTGATCATTCTTGTGGCCTGTGTCTATAACTTTTCCATTTGTATCACCCATTTGAAACAGAAGAACAGAAACGTAACAGCATTTCAGATAAAAGCACACCATCAATTTACAGTGGAGTAGCTGTTTTGTTCTGTTCCTTTTCTAATCACCCCTAACATTCAAGTGTTTTTTGATTGATCCTAATACCTAATAGTTACGCTAATAGTTTTCTAGAACCATTGTAAGGCCAAAACCTTGTTCCAGTTTGTGGCCCAACACCATGCATGTGAATTCACAACTATTTTTTCTGTGTACATCTGTATCGAATTTCATCGGCCTTTTTATCACTCAGTCATTCAATCTCACACTGTTCTTCTGAGTTCCTCACTTTTAGCCCATCTCTGCATAATGGCTGACCTGTATGATGTATTCATAGGCCTTTGCCACCTCATTACTTACTCTTTTTTCCAGATCACTGTGAATATCTGAGACAATAAAGGTACCAATGGGCCTGTAATCATAACTTACTGTGAAAATGGACCACTTATTCCAACTCTCTGTTTCATATTTTTAACCAATCACTTATCCATGTGACAATCTCCCCTTTTATTTCCCTGAGTCTTAGTTTGAAATCCTTTTGAAGCACAACTTGTCACTTAGTTCCTGCCAGCCTGCAGAGGACAATAGGATTATTCAACAGAAACAAAAAAGCATGTTTTTTTCTCCCAGATTTGATTTTAGCCCAATCAGTCACATGTTGATTGGCCTCCCGAGCAGCCTGTGGGAAGCTGCTCAGAACAGGAAAATCCTGAAGTTTGCAATGAAGACAGAGAAATCACAGAGGGAAAAAAAAAAATCACTGAATCTGGAGCACATAACCCTTGTCCTGCAACTTCTTATGCATAGCAGTACCCAAATGACCAAAATAGAGAGAATTATAAGCTCAGACACAAGTCATGCAGTTGATCAACAGCCAGATGTTCAGTGGTTCCTGAACTGGTGCTGCATAGGTCAGTGCTAGAGCGGTGTGTGAGGGACTGGAAAGAACAGAACCATTTCTTTGGAATAGTCTCATGTCAACAGCCTTGTTATGCCATTCACCATTTCAGTAAAGTCAATGTCATTTTTACATTTAGTTTTTTGTTCACGACAGTTTTTCATGCTGCCTCCACTCACTAGACAAGGATTTTTGTTGTACTGGTGACATTTATGTGTATAAGTGACACATTCTACCTAAAGCCATTCTTGAGAAAAGGTCTATTTTTTAAGATATGAAGCGGAAATTTGTGATGGGAAGTAATGGAGGTGAGAGCTACAGATACAGTAAGCTTCCCACTGAAGTGCTTCAATTATTTCAATCAGTAAAAAGGAGGTTCAGAAAGGAAAATCGACCTAAAACATGAAGAAATTGGAGGGGGTGGGGTGAAAGCTTTCAGCGGTTTCTGCTGAAAGGGTACTGAACTAAAAAAAAAAACCACACAAAAGCCTGAAAATAGATTGACAGAAACATAGCATTGAAAAAATAAAGCTATTTAATTGATGAAAAAAAGCTTTGGCTACAATTTGTGATTTAATTTTTTTTTGTTCTATTCACCAGTTAGCTAGAAATTTTGTAAGAGCTACAAAAGCTTTGCTAAATTTATTGTAAAGCAGTTGCTAGGTTTAAGGGCTGTAACCTTCAAAAATGTGCAAACCTTTCCCAGTGGACACAGGCCTTATCTTCATTGAAGGACCTGAGAAATAGATGAAACTATCATGATAAGAGGCAGACACGCAAGTCTGATTTAGGCTTGTAAAAATCAACTTAACACCCTGCAAGACTCCCTCCTGGAAAGGCAGAAGGCCTCAGCTACATGTGTGGAAGATGGAAAGGGCAGGATTAGTCATGTGGGTTGTATTGGCCCTTCAGTAGCCACACCATAATGTCCTGCTTCGTGAAGTGATGACCACTCTGGTGCTAACTTGAACTCCACTGTTGGATGTGGTGGTAATAGGGTCAACAATGGCACTTAACACATTTACAAAACTATATCTGCCCCCACAAACATGAACCCACCTACACCTCTGCTCTCATATAAACTTAAACCAAGGTCCAGAACAAGGCAGGAAATGTCAAAGGAAAAGCTTGAGCTGTGGTGTATCACATGAGCTCTTTCACATGTGGACAAGTCAGAGATGGTCAAGACCTAGCATGCCACAGCCCTGTACAGGACTGAGCTTTGAGTTCCCCCTGCACCAGTGACCACCAGTGTGAACAGAAAGCTGACCACACTAGAGTAAATATATCTTCTTCCCAGCACATTTGGTACCCCATGAGCAAATCATTTTTCAGACAGCTGTATACTTGCCTTGACACAAGGCAGAACCACATCAGATATCCTTATGAGTCTTCTGTGTGAAGATGGAAAGCACAGTACATGCATGAGTGCTAAGCATAGAGTCAGCAGGCAGCTTTCACTTTTAATGACACCTAATGCCCAGAACATTTACTACCCTCTCCATTTACTTCTCCCTTTTATCTGCACACAGCAACAACGTTCAACTTCACAACAGATTTATTTGTGAATGCCACAGCTGCTGAAGAGTCGGTAAATGGTTATCATAAGAAGACATTTAAATCAAAGCCCACTTCCCAAATAAGGCACCAGGGAAAACGGTCAATTCTATTGCCCATTGTTAGAGACACTTCCAATGCTTTCCTCAGCCATACTTGGAATTGCTGTCTGTCTGCTGACCTTGAATGGCCAGACATATTATTCCACTTTAGTCTCTACCTGGCCAGTATTTCTTTCCTTTTGCACTTCAGCAGCGTTTTGTCATATCAAGCACAAAGCCATAGCACAAATGTTTATCTTGTTGCGATCCAGACAAGCCATGAGGCACTGCAGGAGCCCTTTCAGTCCCCCAGTGCTATGTTCAGGTATCATCTGTCACTGGTAAGTGAGTTTTGCTTTCTCTGGAGTTTTGCTTTCACCAATATTCCCTGAAATGGTTTTGGCACTGCTTTGGTTATATATTCCAGAAAAATCCTGCCTTCGAGGCTAAGCATGTACGTTCCCTTACCAACTAAGATTAAAGTAGGTGAAGCATCTGTAGTGATCCTGCAGCGTTCAGGTAATCCAGTCCTAGCTGAATAATCACTATGTCTTCACCCAGGTGGCACTTGCTTAGCTTCAGCTCCAGGCTCAGCCATTTGTCTCCAGATCTGAGAACTGAATAAATCCTAGTCCCATTGTGTTGCTCCAGAGCCATTATTTCTCAGACTTCAATATGTCATCAGAAAGGATCATCAAGACTAGGTGATAAAAGGGCAACTATTCAGGAGGGACCCAAGAAACCTGAAAGAGAAAATGCAAGTTCTCAAAAAAAAAGTGTACAAGAATTTTCCTTGCTGTTCAAGTGACATGTACAAGGCCTTCTTTGGCCTTATCTGTCAGTGAAGGAATGTGGGTCTCTTTGCCTGTCCCTGCATTTCCCTGCCAACTCTGGGGAAAAGATGATGTCAGAATAGATCGGTTTCCTGCAATAACAACTGCAGACATAGCCTGACTGCTGAAGGAGGATACTCCTGAAATCTGTTGGCTGGTTCATGGAGACAGGAGAAGGCTGGGACAGCGTGCAAGGGATGCCACACCAGGAGGAAGAGTCCTACAAGGATGAGGCAGTACTATTACAGAACAGTGGAGTAAGTACAAGGTATTTTCCGTTTCCCACCTTCCTGGAAGCAACAGGTGAAGAGTGGTTTTGGGTAAAATCAGGATATGCTCAGGGAGAGGGAACTAGGAGGATCAAAGGAAAATGTCCCAAACTCTCTGGAGTAGGTTCAGTTGTGGCTGTTGCAGCAGCTTTTCAAAACTCAAATAGCAGCAGGAGCTGAAAAATACATCAATGTTGCAAAAAGCATGGAGGAGGAGTTGCTGGTGTGCAAGCTTCCTTCTAGGAGCCACTTAAAGAACTTATTGTGAGGCACTGATTTCACAAAGGAAAAAGGATATTCCTAGCTCATTCAGCTGTATCAAGGGGTCAGGTTCCAGGTTATAGAAACAAAATTGAATGATAAGTACAAAGAGCCACAATCAGGGGCAAGCAAAAGCATTATCTCTTGGAGATAATTTGGCAAGATATGTTTAAAGCAGTAAGATTCATTCTTTCTTGGAACAACTGGGTCAGAATCAGCTGACAGAATCAGCTATGATTTAATATAGTGGTTGGTAGCCTAAGCAGAACGAGTTTGGCAAAGCATGGCCATGAGGGACAGGGTATATCTGGTAGAAGTCTATTGTAGACAGCATGGATAAAGATCTCTGTAGGAAGAGATGGAATTGAGTAACTGACTGGGAGACTGAATTTGGAGATGTGTCCCTTTGAAGAGGAGACTAATAGTTTCAGGCAGAACAGGGTCTTTTCTCAATTTAATCTAATAGGCTTGGGGCGGAGTAGCTGGAGGACTGTGTGGAGGAAACGGACCTGGGGGTACTGATTGATGCTCGGCTGAGCATGAGCCGACAGTGTGCCCGGGTGGCCAAGAAGGCCAACGGCATCCTGGCTTGCATCAAAAACAGTGTTACTAGCAGGAACAGGGAGGTAATTGTCCCCCTGTACTCGGCACTGGTAAGGCCGCACCTCGAGTACTGTGTTCAGTTTTGGGCCCCTCACCGCAAGAAAGACATTGAGGCCCTGGAACGTGTTCAGAGGAGGGCTAGGAAGCTGGTGAGGGGTCTGGAGCACAGGCCTTATGAGGAGCGGCTGAGGGAGCTGGGATTGTTCAGTCTGGAGAAGAGGAGGCTCAGGGGAGACCTTATAGCTCTCTATAACTTCCTGAAGGGAGGTTGTGGTGAGCTAGGGGTCGGCCTTTTCTCTCGTGTAGACAGTGATAGAACTAGAGGCAATGGTTTCAAGCTGCGCCAGGGGAGATTCAGGCTGGACATTAGGAAATATTACTTCTCGGAAAGAGTAGTCAGGCACTGGAATGGCCTGCCCAGGGGGGTGGTGGAGTCACCGACCATGGGGGTGTTCAAGAAACGTTTGGATGTTGTGTTGAGGGATATGATTTAGCTGAGAAGTATTGGTGATGGTTGGACTGGATGATCTTTTAGGTCTTTTCCAATCATGATAATTCTGTGATTCTGTAATAAATTTCCTAATTAAGCCAAACCAAGAAGTTTCATAACACTGCAGTTCTAGGTTGTGTGAACTCATATATCAACTACATTACTACAAATATATTACTGTGAATTAAAGCTAAGACCTGTCACTTAACCCAGCAGCTCTAGTGTATACTATCTTTCCCTTGGGAATCAGCATCAGTTTAAAGCTGACTGTCTGTTGAAAACTACTCTCTCACTCAGCAACTTACATTCTTAACAGAGGTCTTTTATTTGTTCTTCCCACCACTGTTATATTTTTCCATTAGTATTTGTTGATAGTTAGTTACCAGTGAATCGTTCAATTTGTTCCCTCGGGAAAGGAATTTAAGTGAACTCAAGCCTAAATAATCCCAATTGAACCAGGTACTAATGTCCTTACAGCGCTGAAATTATATCATACATCATCAAGAGTGTGCATCCTACTGTGCTAGGTCAATTATGGACTCAGCTTGAGAGACCTCTACTTTGTAAAGCCAAAACTCATATAGATGTAGAACTACAGCTCATTATGTGCATATGCTGTAAAATAAGAACTATTCATAATAAAAAAGTAGTGTTACGTTATGTTGCATGTCATGAAAATAGGCATACAACGGACAATATGTACATATCTCTTATGCAGGAGAAAGAAGAAATGTAAGATAAGTAAAAGAGCATCATCCCAATAGCCTATGACTCAGGCAAAGTGCATAGTGCCAGGAGAATACATCTTGGCATATATTTGCAAAGCCATAGTCTTAGGACCTTATCCATGTGACAGACAGTTTATAAGCTATGGTGGCTATCTGAAGATGCACAAACTCATTTTTTTCAGAAGTTAAGAATGGCATCCAGAGGAGGACAGAGTCAACTTGTGCACATCCAGGCTGCCTTTCAGGCTGAATATAGGAGATATTCCCCTTGGTTCATAACCTTTGTGCTGATTGCCCTGTCCACTCCAGTGTCTGGCAAATAATTTGTACTCATTGGTAATGCATGTAAGAACTGCTCCTCCAGTCACCAGTGCACAGAGCCAACAGACAAAGATTCCCACAGCTCAGGGAGATCATCATGGCCCAGTGTTTAAGTCTGACGGATAACTGTGGTAGCCTACGAAGGAAGAAAACTTCAGGACATTGGAGACAACCTCAGTTGTTTAACTGTGTGCACCTCTGTGGATACTATTAAAGCAAGCTTTATAAACAACCATAAAATCTCTAAATTAAGGCATGACTGGAAACAGAACACAGACATTCCCCACTTTCATCGCTTGTTAGATTCTTAGGACTACATGTAGGCTGAAAAAGGAGATATGCAGAAAATCCTTAGTTCTTCATTAGCAGATAAATGCTAAATTGGTAGGAAAATATTCTTCACCTAGAGGGGTCTTTCAGGCTTGTATGTATTGTCTCTTTGTGTACACCTTCCTTACTGCTCCTGACTAGCCATCTTGGAGCCAACAGCTTCTTTTTATGCTTCTTTCATTGAAATGCTTGGAGTTAGATTAGCAGGGCCTCCATGACAAAAAGATTAATGAAAATGTCTCTCCCTCCCCCTCCCACACCCAGCTTCCTACTAAAATAGGGAGTTTATTTATAATTGGGCTTTACCCTTATAGCAAGACTTTAGCTTCGGTTTGGGACAAGGCAGTGAAACCAGCCCCTGTTTAACGCAGAAGGTGTTCTGCAGTGGCACGACTGGATGGCTCCAGATGACCCATATCACATTTGCTGGAGATGCTATTTTATCCTACAAGGAGGATGAAAGCATTGAGTCAGAGTTTACATCAATCTGGTTAAAAAGTTTCAAGCTGAAAATGAGTCACAAGAAATTTAATCATGCCTTATAAGATATAAAATTTTTCCTCTTCAAATCAAGTTTTTGTAATAGCTAACATATAACTTCACTCTTCTCTTCTGCTTTAGTTATGGCTCTAGTCAGTTCTTTCAGAAAAGCAGTGGGAAATCAACACAGTTTGGGGAAAAATAAACCGTATACAAATTCAATATACAAAATACATTTATTAGAATAACTTTGATAAGGAAGTGAAAAAAGAAAGTAAAAAAATCATGTAAGCTTTCATCTGTAAGCAAGGTAGAGAAGCATTAAGTACTTTTGCCTCTGCTAATCCAAAAATAGACATTGCAAATAGAAACTTTTGGCTGCCCTATTTTGCTGTTCAGCTACAGTTCCGGCATTTTAAATTCTAAAGTGTAAAATGTTTATATATTTTTCAAAAAGGACCTAAATCTGTTTGACACATAAAATGTAACAAAGTCCATCTGATCACATAGTCTGTTCTCATCACAGAGCCATAATATCTAGCACAGGATTTTTCACGCACAAGTGTCGTAGTTCAGCCCCGATTGGGACCAGACTACGTGGTCTCTCTCTCACTCCCCCCACCCTCCAAGAGAATAGGAAGGGATAATATAAGAAAAACGGCGCGAGGTTTGAGATAAGGACAGGGAGAAATCCTTAAAGTTACTGTCACGGGCGAAAACAGACTCGACATGGGGAAAAATATTTATTAATACAACTAGCAGGATAATGAGACAGAGAAACAAGATAACCTCCTCCACCCCTCCCTCTTCCCAAGCTTAACATTATATCTACTACCTTCCCCCCCCGAGCGGCACAGGGGGGAAGAGGGAATGGGGGTTGTGGTCAGTTCATCACGCGTTGTTTTACGCCGCTGCTTCACAGTTGGGACATCCCTCCCCTGCTCCAGTGTGGGGTCCCACCCATATGCCATAGTCCTTCATTAAAGTGCTCCGGCGTAGGTTATCTCTTCCACGGAGTGCAGTCTCTCCAGAACGGCTGTCCCAGTGAGCCCTCCACGGGCCACAGCTACATTCAGGCATCCACCTCCCCCCGGTGCTGGGTCCTTCCCGGGCTCCAAGTGGATCTCTGCTCCTCCATGGACCTCCATGGGCTGCAGGGGGGCAACCTGCTCCACCATGGTCGTCACCACAGGCTGCAGGGGAATCTTGGCCAGGAGCCGCATTACTCCTCCTCCTCCTTCTTCACGGACCTTGGCATTTGCAGCTGTTTCTCTCACAAGAAAAGTTCTTCACAACAGGCTGGCAGAAGCCTCTCAGGATCTCTTTACATCATCCATCTCATCTCCTCTCCACCTCTCGCAGCCGGACCGGGCTGAGTTGGGCCCAGTCGGCTGCCTGGCGAGAGGCCAGAGGGTGAGGCCTGCAAGGCTTCGGAGGCCTGCGCCTCCCCCTCTGGGCCTCTGCCCCCACTCAGCTTCTTCACATCTTCTCTTCTCTTTTTTTTTTCTGTTTTCCCCTTCTTAAATACTTTATCGCAGAGGTGTTATCATGGGACATTCTGCTCCCAATCGGCTCGGCCTTGGCCAGCAGCAGGTCTGCCCTAGGCCCAGCCGAGTCCACTGAACAAAGGGGAGCGACTTCTAGCAGTTTCCTACAGAAGCCACCACCTTAGGCCCCCCTCACTAAACAAAACCACAACAACAAGATAAAAGTAAAAACCACTGTTAGAAGAAAAATAGAGAATGGTTAAAGTATGTTAAGTGACATAATTACTGTGTCTAATTAAAAGGAGCTCCATCATGTATGATAAATAGTACACACTTGTATCATGGAGGATTTTGATCAGACAAGAACCTTTGGGACACAGATCAAGGCAGAAAACTATCAAGTTATTACATCTAACATGCTGATTATAATAAAAAGGAATTCTACCTGTAGTCCTGGAAAAAGAAAAAGAACAGGAAAAAAAAACCCCAAACCTGTGCATTTTACTTTTATATCTGTAGAGCACAATGTGAAAGGAATCCTTTCATGCTTGGACTGTGAATGATGGGATAAATGAAACCAAAGAAGGCAAGTCTGCTCTTCTCATCTGTGCAGTTAAGCTTTGGGAAATGATGAAACTGTACCCTATCTTAAACCAACCTGCCATAGAAAGGGGCAGCTTCACCCTCCCCAGCTCTTCTAGCCAAGAATCTCCCACTTAGGGTAGCAGACCAGTTTTAGATTAAGTCAGGCCAGTTGTAAAACTGCATCCTCAAAAGCGCCTTCTTAAGTGTTTTCCCTTTGGGCAAATCCAGTAACTTGACCAACTGTGTATAAATCACTGAGGTAACACAGGAATTACCACAGCTAACAACACCAACGTATTTCTCAATGGGACAGATAGCTGCAGAATTCTGCTGTCCTGGAAAATATATGAGAAATGCAGTTTAAAAATAGATGCTATTGCACAATCATCACACAGCATGTAGAAGTTCACACAATCGTTGCAGCACTGACCACTTCCCCAGATCCTTCAAGTTGATTCAAGAGAGAAAGGAGTGTTCCCATGAAGCTGCTGGTAATTGGACCAGGGCATGAAGCTATACCAAGATATTTATGAGTTTGGTATGGTAGTACAGAGTAGAAGCTCTCATTTTGAAGGGAGATAATTAGCCTAATGCCGTTCATACCACACCAGGTACTAAGTGTCCTCCCCACTCTGTGACTTAACTTGTCTCAGCTAGTCTGTGAGTCTTCATGCCAGCTTCCTTTCCTGAAAGCTACTGTCATTTCTCATACATGATTTTGGGCTACATACGCACTCTTTTCTTTCAGTATTCACCGTAGTTGACTATCTCTTCACTTGCTTTTCCATTACCTGGCTCAATCATCTCAGCACCAAACTATTTAATTTAATCAAACTCAATAACAGCACAGCACTGTCAATTAGCCAAACGCCTTCTCAGAGGTCATCTTTCTCAGATAGTGCCTCCTGCATCCCCAACTACATCTAGGAGTAATGGGCATACTCAGACTCTAAGGTAAGCATCTTTCGTGCAAGTTTTGCTTGTGTGATTAAGACTCTACTTACTGTACTACTTCAGTGCAAATGGAGACCTCCCTCTAGAGGCTTATGAACTAGACAGGGTTGTGGCTCGTGCCCCAAGGGCGTGACCAAGAGCAGCAGGGTGGTTTGTGGCTTCCACAAAGAGCTCAGTTACATCTTGAACCAAGACATAGGTATGCAACAAACAACAGACATTTTGTGGGGCACCTGGGAAATCCCTGTGTCCATGGACATTATCAAGGGACAGAAGGAAAATGAGAACAGAGACCACCAGAGGAGAGGTGGGCTCCTGACTGTCAAACTCTCTGAATGGAAAAAAAAACATAAGAAGATATCCAGGGTTACAAAATCAAGCAGGCCACCATCATTCAAGGAAAGAGGCTCTGCTGCTTGCAGCTGTAAGAATGAATCAGTCATGTTATATTCTGAAAACAATTTTGCACAGGGAATTAAAGCTAGATAGGACCCATGTCCTTCACCTCAGCTGCTCCTGTGTTCAACCTCAGTTGTACAGCAAGAGTTGTAAAGCTGACTTGCAGTCTAAGATAGCGAAGAAATACCCTCTGAGCAATTTCTGGGGCCGAACGACACTGATATAGGCTGCCTCTCCTCTTCAAGATTTCATCACCTCCCTGTTTTTTCTGTGTCAGGAATATCCTTGATCTGGGTGAAGAGCAGCTTTTGCTGACCTACACTGTCATAAACTGTGTGTAATATCACTTTGCAAGCATAATAGGTTACCTAGGCCCAGATAAGACTGAAGGGAGTTGTGTCAGAGAGATGAGGAACTGGGACAGGTCTCTGTGAACATGTAGAGGAACTACCGTTGATCCCAGGGGACACAGCAGAGAAATGCAGAGGATCAGTTTGAGGGGGGGCATCTCTGAGTGTCTAGGTTAGGGCAGATGAGTCCCAGCCAGATACCACTGGGAAGCCCTATGGATTTGTTAAGTTTGTCAAGCCTCAGAACTTGGACTGTGGTTGTATGGCTGAAGGGATAATCCCTCAGGCATCTGTTTCCTGGGAATTGCCAGGAAGAAAGCACCCACTGCAAAGTGCTGTGATGGTCTCGGCTGCTGGAGTTAGCCCATACTGCCTTGTCTGCACTGAATATGGGGTTTGACCATGGAAACAAGCAGTACACCAGCATGTACACATGTCACAACTTGCAGAAACATGACGTAATGTCAGCTCCTGCAGTGTACGCTGTGTTCAAGTGGAAGAAACAAACTATTTTTGCTTGTGTCATCTTCCTTGCCCAGCAAACTGGCTTTTGGCAGATGGGAAACAAGGAGAACATTGAAATCTGAAATGCTGATGGGTGCACAAAGGAAGCAACAGGGACTATTCACCTGCCCCTCCTCATCCTTTCCCCCATTCCTTTAACAACAGTGCTACGAGCTGCACCGCGCCAGTTGTGCATAGGGAAGAGCTGCTCCCATGGTTCTGTCTCCTCCCAGTTGTGCTGCATCCCTGGTAGATACCTAAGCCAGCCTCAGGCCTCCCCTCCCCTTCTACAGGGCCTCAGAATTATTCAGACTCCGAGACTTTCTCAGTATCCTGCAGACATCTTTCTCTCCTCAGCCCAGACAAAAACAACTAGTCACTTGGAACAATTGCCCTAAAATTAATACAGTATAAGCATCAAATTCCAGTCATTATATGAGAGAAAGTTAATCAGAACATAAAAGTTCATCTAGACATTGTCAGATGTCAGATTATGGAGATACAAATCTATTCTTTAGTAGCATTACAGAATGTATTCATACTGAATCAGACTTCTTTATTAAACCACAAACCATGTTAAAAGCCAAAAATCTTAATTTCATTTCACAGGTAGAACCTACCTCCCATCTGTATGGGACTGTATGTTTCAGATTTTAGAAAGGTTTTAAAAAAGTCTCTTATATAGGGCAAATGAAGTTGTCACAAGTCCATACTGAATATGCACAGGCATCATCTGCCCTGCATAACAGTGACATGTTCAGGATGCCACAACGTGCTCCATTTAAAAAAACACAAGGAGCTCTCGTGTCCCTTCTTTCCCTAGATCTTCAAGCCAAAAATACTTCCTTTCCATTCCTCATTAGAGTAGATACAGGTTGCTGTTATCTTTACAATTAAAGATTAAAATAAGACAGCAATAGTAATATCTCTGATTATAAGCATGGTAAGAAACAAGTTTTATAATTTTTTTGTGAATTTTACAGAAAATCACACAGCATAAAAAAAAAA
>WHYT01015192.1:0-28546 GCA_009806455.1 Tetrax tetrax | reverse complement strand
ACCATGGCACTAACATGCCTTTCTGTACCATTGCTTGTGACTTTCAAATCTCAGACACTTCAGTCAGACACTTCTGGACATCTAAAAGCTTGTAAAGCATTGGTTAGTTTGAGATATATAAATAACGGGTGGGCAGTGAGTTACAAGTAAGGGATGAAAGTGTATAATTCCCTACTGGTGTTGGCATCCAACCTGCTTTGGGTTTCAAAAAGATTTCAACTATTGACTGGTAATGTTTCATCCGTATTACAAATATTTTCGTACATTCAATGATAGACACTCCTTTTCCATCCCTAGGAGAAGGTTGTGCTGATGTCTGGAGTACGGAATCTGTTTTTATTACTGCTAACTTCTAACTCATTAAGTGCCTTAGCAGTCCATTTGGCAAGACATACACCGTAAGAACTTCATTTGCTAAACCAGAGTTGACCCTTTCTTCTGCATTTCAGACAAAAGACACAAGTGCCAATGTACCATCTACACCCATCTCCCCCACTTTTGAATGAAGAATGGGAAATCTTATACAGCATGGTTGATTTTAGGATTGCCAGGAAAGACTTTGAATCTCTTTCTAGTCAATAGAGCGAAACAAGCATTTTGTAAGGTGTGACCCATCTTATTGAAGACTTAGGAATCAGCTATATAGTTCCTTTGCCTTCTATGCTTGAGAAAGTCTTAGCTTGAATATTCCCCCTAGAGTCCTGAGTGAAAGAATGTGCGTTGAGGATGTACCTTTTTCTTAAAGCACTTGCTTTGTTTGCCCTTGGCAGGATGGTGAATTTGTCCTTTTTTCGTTCTTGCTTGCACAAGCTCACTAGAGAGATTCACTAGTATTTTCAGATTTTGGGAAGGAAAACCGGGAGATTTGTGTGACAAAAGAGGGGAGGGCCAAGGGAAGAACTCAGAGAAGAAGCAGTACTCTTGAGATATCACACATGTGTGGACAAAACACATAGAGGCATGTCACACATCTGTCCCCCTTCTCACCACAAAGCTCAGCATTGTCACCATAAAAGTCAATCTCTGGCCAGACATTCCTGCACTTTCTAAACCTCACCCTCTTCTCTCTCTCTTTCATGCCTGTAACACAGATCCATGAGTTTCCCAAGGCAATGCTTACCAAACAGTGCCATCTAAACCCAGCAGTCCCTCTCAGACAGGATCCTGAGCATCAGGCAGGAGTGTGCATAGAGGACACCACGAAGTGTCTAATCCACACAACTGGCTCAGTATCACACTGTAGGCATCTTATTCAGAAGCGACTCATTTCAAAACACTGGTGAGTAGCATGAAGACACCTGCACAAGTGCAAAATGTCTTCTTCTGATGGAGCAATGCAAAACAACTTCCAGCCAACCAGGCAGACATAGAGACAAGGGGAAGCCAAAGAAGAGCCAGATTGGCAGCCAGGGCACATCATCTCCTGAGCAGGGCAGTACTGAGGGACAGTGTGGGGTGGGGGGAAGATGTGACAGGGAAAGGAAGAACAGAAGTGGCCACCCTTAGGGAGACAGCAATAAATCCAGCGAGAAATTGCCAAATTCAGGCACGGGAGCCAGCTTTAACAGGCTGCCAGGACCTTTCTGTCAACTCTCTGTACTGACGTATTCTGACAGTATCTGCTGTGTACTAATCTCATCTAAATTTCTCTTAGAAAAAAAATAATTTATTCATTTTTCCACTCCATTAGACTTCCCATTCACTCTTCCTAGCATCTACACATTTCTACCGTCAATGGCTACACTTCTTAAGTAAAATTTGTATAATCTGCTCCAGTAATTCCAGGGGTTTCAACTAGAGGAGATATAATCATAGCTCCTATAATCATAGTGAGGGTTATACTAAGCAGTCTTGTCTGTATAATTTAACAGTTTATAGATACTTGAAGGACCATACAGAACAAGGCTGAATTTTTTAAACCTTTTCAATAAACAATGATTCACCTAGCCTTTTTTTTTAAAAAAAAAAAAAAGAATTACATGACATATTACAGTTGGAAGGAAAATCTATACATTTAAGACTAAGAAATCTTTACATCATTTCCTACTTTTCTTTACAGTGTGCTGAAGTACAGCAATCATTTATTTGCCAGTAGAACCACCACAAAATATTTCTCTACAGTTTTTATCCTACAGCTGCAGTCATTACAGCTTTCTCTAGCTCAGGATGAATTTGTTGCTATAGTTGTAGCAGCTTTAGTTTGCAAGTTTCCATTAAAAAAGTGGCTCTTCTTTTGGTAACAGCAGTGGACTCATTCACCACAGTACCTTCAGAGAAGTTTCTAAAATGCACTTCTCCATATGGAAGTTTTGGACCCATTGTGAGTTATCCCTTGTACATATGATGGCACCAGTTCTCCTGTCCACATTCAAAACATGGAGGGACCAGTAAAAATAGTGACCATCATCAACACAAAGTCCTTGGGCCAACCAGTATTCACCTCACTCACTGGTCACCTCACTCCCAACAGCCCCTTGGCCCTTGGATCTCCATCACACCCAGGTATCCCAACCCTGGCAGAGGGCATTTGTGTTGGAGAATTGGCTAAAGCCTCCTACAGAGACCTTCTGCCAGGCAGGCCTACAGGACAGACACGCTAGTACTGCAACAAGAAAGTGCAGCATGTCCCACCGTCCACAAACAGAGTCTGTAGCTGGTTGTAGCTTTGCTGAGGAAAGTGTTAGGCCAGCAAAATACAGAAGTAGGGGCCTGCCAGTTGACACTGGCAACCAAAATGCTGCTAGATAGCCATTTCACAACTGTGTCAAGTGAAGGCTCTAGGGAAAAACAGAAAGCAAACAGCAAACAGGGTCTTGTTGAACCATTTACCTTCCTCCAAAATCCAGAGCTTTTTCTGAAAGTGTAATTGAACAAATGTGATTTTTTTTTGTTTTCCCATCAAGCAAATGTCAATTCTGCCAGCATAAAATTGGGAACACATATATTGAGGGAAGGGGAGTAAAGTATTTTAACATGTGATATTTCATTTCACACAGACTAGAGTTTTAAATTGTTTTGGACTTTGTGTATTGAATTTTATACTGTGCCTCAGTAGAGTCCTCCAGCAAAGTCATTTCTACAGAGATGAATCCCAGAACTACTGGGATTTTGGATTTACTGTCTTTCTGTACATAACTGCAGGAAGCTTGACAGTTTGATGTGAAACTAATTTATAAACATATTTTGAGTGCATATCTTGTGATTGAAATACATAATTACTATACCAAGTTGATGGAGAAACCTTCTATTACCAGACTAATTGTTGCAAGTAGCAAGTTAAACAAAGTAGGGAAATAAATTGGTGTCTCCTTGGCCTATGTTCAAGGCACAGGAATCATAGAATCATAGAATGGTTAGAGCTGGAAGGGATGTTCCGAGGTCATCTAGTCCAACCCCCCTGCAAGAAGCAGGGACATCCCTGACTGGATCAGGTTGCTCAGAGCCTCGTCCAGCCTGGCCTTGAACATTTCCAGGGATGGGGCATCCACCACCTCTCTGGGCAACCTGTTCCAGTGTTCTACAACTCACATTATAAATTTTTTTTTCCTAATATCCAATCTAAATCTACCTCCCTCTATTTTAAAACCATTACCCCTCATACTATCACAACAGGCCCTACTGAACAGCCTCTCCCCAGCCCCCCTGAGGTACTGGAAGACCGCCATCAGGTCTCCCCAGAGCCTCCTCTTCTCCAGGCTGAACAGCCCCAACTCTCTCAGCCTGTCAAATATCTCTTTTGCTCCTTTTACACTGCGTAGATGTTTCATAAATATAGCCAAAATTCTAAAATGCTTTGAAGGAACTGTGATATTTTTAAGCCAGTAACTTTTGAAACATGTTGCTTTAACTGTACCCTTTTTTATATTATTCTAAGAAGATGCAATTAATCTGTAAAGTCAAAGTTTGAACAACCCTTTTAAGAACATAGTTGAGGAAAACCACTATATATTCCTGTATAGTGGCCAAAACATAGCCTATACATCCTGAGCAGAAACTGACTTTAATCCCAGTAAATCCTATTTTAGGTAGAAGGCCATTAACATTATTAAATCAGTATGCCATTAGGGGAAACAGCGGCAGCACAGGAACAATAGTGACATTATTCATTAGCTGGTCACAAAATGAAAACACAACCGTGATGTCTCTATTCCCTGGTGTCCCATATTGCCTAATGGGGCGCCATCAAGGTCCAGGAATCGATTTTCAAGTAGGAGTAGTTCCCCTGTGCAGCTCTGAGACAATCAGCAGTGTTTACCCCAGCAACGTGCTTAGGAAAGAGCAGGACAGGTCCCTGGAAAGTCTGCCTCAACCCCTCTCCTTGATTTGCCAGGTCTACTCCCTTCAGCTTGGGCAAATGACTCCTCAAGGAATACCATCCAAAAGCAGGCAACTCACCTTGCTAGGGAGTCCAGGGCTGCAGCCAGCTCTCTGCAGAAGTGAAGGGAAATGCTTGGCATGCTTATTTCCCTGAGGAGCAGGGTCCCGGCTCAATTCAGGAGCTCCCCATCTGCCCCATGCCAGTCAGGCTGCTGGCCTCTTATCCCATGTCCCCATGCCCATCACCCAATGGTAGCTATGAGTGTTTTATCCACTTCCCCATGATCTAGAGTTCTCAGATAAGACCTTGCACAGTTTATACTACGGAAGAGCTTTCTGAGAGGTAGGTAATATCCTAATCAATGTCTGGAAGCCAGACAGCGTATCTTTGACCTCCCACAGGGCAAGCACTGAACACCTGTACCATTTCTAAACAACCAGCTACATCTTGCATGGACATTTCCTCTAAATTTGTGTGGTGCATGCATGAACACTTCCACACTGCTGAGTGAAATAGCAACAGGCTGTGCTTTGGAGCACAAAACCCCAGTTACCACCCCCACCCCACCCCTGGCCACATCAGATGTACTCTCAGCAGTATGCAGAAATACCCTCATGGCCATGGAGAGAAGCATGGTGGCTCCAAGAGGGCAACACCAGGCAGGGAAGGAAGGAGATGCTCGTGTCTGCGTGCCAGAAATGGGGAGGACATTGCTCCAGTGGAGGTTTCTCTCTCTACCCCAGAAAGCAGCAGCACATTGTCTGCTTTCAGAGAGCCATATGGCTTACCAAAACAAAGCACCCACCACCACCTCGATGTGGCCAGACACTTTCAGTCCAGCCCAGCCCACAAAGGGGCCTCACTGGCAGCTTGGCTCATGGTCTCCATCACTGCTGCAGACAGATGGACCAGAGGCAGCTTGCCCACAGCAGTCCCACATAAAGTGACATAAAGTCACCTTCTCTCCCATCTATTCATAGCAGACCTCACTTCTCTTTGCGAAGATGGAGGATGTTTTAGGAGCTGCGTGCTGACTAACCAGATGGAGTGGCAGAGGAGAGACAGCAGTGTGAGGGTAGTCCCTTTAGCAAGAAGTTTGCAAGGGACCCCAGGGTCCAACTGATACCATCTTCTTCCAGGTTGTGTAATAGGTCTAACATCTTTCTTGTACTGGAGAAATACCTGATCCTATGACATTGATCATCTTCAAACTGCTCTTAGTCATTCGGGATGTGTTATAGACAACACAGAGCTACCACTGTCCCTTTGAAGAGGCAGTATCATAAAGATTAGAGCAGATGTAGGATCCTAGGGGATTTTCTGGCATATATTGTCCATAATACAGAAGTAAAAGCTGATTGAGATTATACATCTGAGCTTCTTATGTGTCTCTTGTTGATAAGAGTCCCTATTATGGGACTATATCAAAAGTAACATTTTGGGAAAGTATCAGAAGTAAAATTTGTCTTGTTAAGTCTGCAGTTTTCCATCATTAACTTAATATCTCTTACAGTATCCTCAGAAGAAAAGCATGAGAGGGATTTTGGCAGTTAATCAAATTACATCCAGAAGGGTTCATTTGGTAATTGACTGCTCTTTGAGAGCTAGTCTTAAATTTGTTTGATGTTTGTTAATGTGTAAATTACTAATAAATAAATAAAAGATAGAGAGATTAGCAATGAGGCATGCTTTGATAATCTTAGGACATGCAAGAGGAAATTTTGTTGTCTCACACAGTAAAACAACCATTTATTAGCCAAACGAACATGAGTGGCATTTGGTCTAGCAAAGCAGCATTCTCACCTGCTAAGAAACGACACAATATTTATTTTAGCTGGTTTTCCAAATCTTCCATCTCTTCAATAATTTACAAGGGCATACCAGAAATGTTGGATCTACTCAGACATCGTGAGAGAGTAATGGCTGCAGCCTGAGACTTATCAGCTGGAAAAAAAAAGATGGAATCCATATCAGGATGTGATACCACACCGTGAGTCAGCCCCAGAGACCAGGCTTCAGATGTGAAGACAAATTGTTGCTCCTCAGCCCTTTCATAGCAAACCAATTAGCTGTGTCAGAGATGACAAATTTAGGAGTCTTTTAGGAACAGTTCTTTAGAAACAATATAGTCAAGATAATAGCATTTTTAGTTCTTCCACCAAATGCAGGCCTCCAAAATGATCCTGAGGGGCTTTGCACATTTACATGCTCCATGGCCTGATGATGTGCCTCTGGGCACATTACACATACTCTTTGCTGTCATGTGGTATGAACACTGTACTTGGAGGTGATTCAGTCTTGCCTGCAGACATCCGCCCTGAATCAGCAATCCACCCTGGGCAAAAGCAGCCACACAGTCCCAGCAGTGTTGTCAAATGCAGACCTGCCCACCATGGTGGATGCAGCTGGTGGCTTCTCAGGCCTCCATCTCAGCAAGACTTCTGTGGGGTCACGGTGATGACGCCCCAGGAGGGGCAATGTCAGGACAGCAGATGTAGGATAGCAGGAACGCTTCCCAGCAGACCACTGCGTAGTGCTATCTGGGCCCAAAATATCCATTTGTTGATGGGGAGATAGACATAAATGGTGGCCAGGGCTGTCCCTCAGGAACAGAGAGTCATACACACCAGCCCATCACTTGGCAGTCATCAGTCTCCTCCATGTCATGGAAAACCAGTGCCCAAGGGTGGTGAGATGTATCAGCCTTATGGCATCAACCCTGTGGCAGCACACCTGGTCCTAGCACAGAGGCTAGACAGATTTGAGAAGTTGGTAACATTTCCTGGGCAGAACAGCCAGCACATTTTTCTCTGATGCCAGCAAGGGAGAGGCTTGGGCAATGCACATTCCTCTGAAGATGGCAGGGATTGAGATCTGCTCTCCAGAGGAGCTGTGTTAAAGCCTTGCTAACAGCTCCACTGTGCCAATTTTTTTTTGGTTTTTATAGAAATATCAAAGAACAAACCTCCTGCAAGGAAGATGATGAAATGATGTCCATCCCACTGTCTCAAGTTTTGGAAGCCAGCAGAAAGCTTTGTATTAATTCCTAAACTTTGGACAGGCAGGAACAGTCAGTTCAGGATCTGTGCATTTGTATGTGAAAAAAAACACGTTTCCAGAAACCCGTAGTTCTGTACAAAAGGAGTAAACCATGAAAACTGAACACCAAAAGGGGATTTAAAGATAATCATGCCTAGAGCCAGCATCAGGGCCTGTGCTGCAGAGTCTTTCGAGTTCTGCAGAAGATTCCAGCCATACCCCACGGCTTCAGTACACTGAGTGCTTTGCAAGGATAAAAGACTGCTCCTTACCTAGAAATCAAAGAGGAAATGTATACAGAGAATGCTAGAGGGGTTCTAGTGATGTTAACACACTTTATAAAGCATTAAACCTTATTCCTAAATCCTGCTAGGAGATATGTAAGAGTCTTGCTTTATAAGTCAGAATTTTTAGCGTAATTTCAGAACAAAAAATGTGAGAGAAAAATGACTTGAGAGAAATTATCATGGAAAGTAAAAGCAGTGAACTTTTCACCTCAACATCTAGAAATTATCACAAAAGATCACACTGGTTCAGGTATTGAAAATTAGGCTAAAGGTTAGTTCTAGTCCACTCAGAGTAGGAAGATAAATTAAATACATCTCCTTCGCTGTACCTCTATTACACATTTTTCCTCATTAGTAATTAAACTTTGACAGAAAGGCTCTGCCTTGATGTGAACTCCTCTGTATGCTCAGTTGTCTGTGCTCATGTCCCAGCCTACCCATACAGAAAAACTTCTTCCCTGCAACTTCTCATCTGAAGATTGAATGAGATTTATTCTGAATACTTGATGGTTCTTCTCCAACACTTTAAAAAACTCTAGAAGTCATAATACAGAACACTTTTCAGCTTATAACAAATATACTGGTTATGCCTCTTTTTCATATAGTCTTCATGACGGCACTGGTGAGGCCACACCTCAAATACTGTGTTCAGTTTTGGGCCACTCAGTACAAGAAAGACATTGAGTTGCTGGAGGGTGTCCAGAGAAGGGCAATGAAGCTGGTGAAGGGTCTAGAGCACAAGTGTTATGAGGAGTGGCTGAGGGAACTGAGGTTGTTTAGTCTGGAAAAAAAGGAGGCTGAGGGGAGATGTTATCACTCTCTACAACTACCTGAAAGGAGGTTGTAGGGAGGTGGGTGTTGGACTCTTCTCCTAAGTAACAAGTGACAGAATGAGAGGAAATGGCCTCAGCTTGCACCAGGGGAGTTTTAGATTGGATATTAGGAAAAATTTATTCACAGAAAGCATTATCAAGCATTGGAACAGGCTGCCCAGGGAAGTGGTTTAGTGGTGGACTTGGCAGTGTTAGGTCAACAGCTGGACTCGATGATCTTAAAGGTCTTTTCCAACCTAAATGATTTTGTGATTCTGTGATGTAACACATCATTAAAATTTTCAGCAAAGTTCTTCTGTAAATCAGTTCTTTCCAGCACCTGGTTTCTCTGAAGCCAGGTCCTTGAACACTTGAACATGGTTTCAAGTTCATGTCAGGGAGTCAGTAAAATAGTCTAGGGAAATAATTTCTATGATCAGAAATCACTATAAACACTGATATTTCCCAAAGCCTTCTGACTCCAGAAACCTGGAAACATTACTTCCTTGATTAACATTTAAGTGCTTAGAGCAGAGGTCGTGATTTATTAGGTGATTGTGTTAGCTTCAGCTGTATGAAACAGCACTTCTTTTCTGTCTGACTCGTTTTTCTTTTCCCCTTACCTGCTAGATTACTGCAGGATCATAGAATCATAGAATAGTTTGGGTTGGAAGGGACCTTTAAAGGTCGTCTAGTCCAACCCCTCTGCAAGATGCAGGGATATTTTGAATCATATTCTATGATTCTATGTTTGATATGTGGATGTAATTATGGTTGCCACATTAGAGATAGTCTTAAAAAATTGTTAAACTGGAATAAAATATTTTTTCTTGCAAGGCCTTTTCAAAAACTCTCAACCGGGAGCAGATGAGAAGAGAATGAGGTTATAGGGTGAGGTTCTTGATCTATTAAAATGCATTTATGAGTGTGTTGACAAGCAAAATATTTCCAGATAATACTGGGGAACAACCCAGACCTCCAGTTACAGAATGAGTTTTACAAGACAGAAACATACAATGACACCTACTTGCCTAACCTCAAGGAAAATCTCTGGCCATACACCAAACTTGCAACTTACTTAAACAAAAAGCTTGCGGCTAGTACGTATGAACTGGCATTTCTGAGGCTCCAGCATATCTTGCTCCTGTGTCCCTATGCTTGAAATTTCTGAGAAAGAAACTTGCTTTCCTCAAAGAAGAAAGGAAAAATTCCTAACCTCTGAGCTGGGGGACAGGTCTTCACCACCTAAATTATCTCCCATTTTCTACTTCCATCTGCACAAGTATTAGACATTCACAGCTAATCTCAGCCGTTTCTTTCATCACAAATGCATTCCTATTTGCTTTCTCTGTCTACCAAAATGGAAATGAAAACTCTCTCCTGAATGCCCTGCTTTCTCCACCTCTAACTGAAGCTCGTTCTGTAGGCTTGTCAGACCTAACTTCAGGAGAACTCTCTTCCACGAGAAAATCTTTCACCATAAGTGAAAAATCATTGGTTAGGAGCCTTTTACTTCTAATTTTACACTCAAGTCATTGTAACTGTCCTAGACGGAGGATTTAGGGTCTGACAAAGATAATCCTTCAGAAGGAGGGTTGTGCGTTGAGCTGGACATGTTAGAATGGTGGAGTTCTGCAATGCATGTGCTGCATTGCTTGTTCTGCAGCTGTAGCAGCAGATTTGGTCAATTCTGGGCTTTAGTTACTGAATTAATAAGTTTTCATTCTCCAGCATTTTGAAGTATAAAATTCACTGAGTCCTTTTAAGTGTGAAGCTTGTGCAATTACGTTCTTAAGTTCCCTCTCTCCTAACTTACCTCCACGTCTCCGGTCACTAAGTGCTTCGCCAAACTGTGAAGATGCTGGGTGTAAAAAGACAAGCAATTCTTATGGCAACGGCTGCACAAATTAAATAATCCTGAGAGATATTCCCATTAGCTCATTTCAGAGGAGCAAGAGCTCTTCTGAACTCCGAAGAACATTCCTACAACAGTCCTTGGACAAACATCCTTGTTCTCATCCTATTTCTGATCAATGAGGGGCTCTGCTAGCTGACTGGGTCTTTTCATTCCCTGCTCTTTTTCCTGCGTCACCTACTCATAGCTCTGCTGTGAAGACACGCTGCTCTCCCTTAGAGATCCTTGTTTGCTCTTTGCTTTTATGGAAAAGCCATTTCTACTATGTAAATACAAGGCTGCAATTTCCCACACAAACAGCAGCTTTCAAAATGGGAAAAATAGGGCATATGAGGTCGAGTATCTTTCTGCATCAGTACTGCATCTAATTAGAGCCTTCAGTCTCCACTCCACATCACTTGTACCCTGGTGTAAGCGTGATGCAGAACTGAGGGGAGGCTGTTTCAGAACCCTGGGTTTTCCAAGCCAGAGGGTACCTACATGTCCTACTGAGGCCATTCATTGTCACGCTGCAGCACAAAATGGATGCGATGCATAGTCATTCATAAGCTCCACAGCCAGCTAAGAACATATGCAGCTGTCTTAGGATTATTAAGGTAAATCTATAGCACCTCACTACCTGATTATATTATCAGGTTAAAAGGAAAAATTCAAATATTGACAAATGTGATTTGCAGTAATGGACTACCCTGTCCAAGCTAGCTTCTGCATCCTCAGAAACCTTTTTATATTATTATAAAATCACCTCTGAAATGGGTCCAGGTCTGGTGAATATGCTGAAGGGTTGTTTATTTAGCTATTATAATTCTGCTAAAGTGATATATTTTCCAGAGGTTCATGCTCAGCATTCTTCTTTTTCTTCTTCTTTTTCTTCTTCTTTTTCTTTTTCTTTTTCTTCTTCTTTTTCTTTTTCTTTTTCTTTTTCTTTTTCTTTTTCTTTTTCTTTTTCTTTTTCTTTTTCTTTTTTTTCTTTTTCTTTTTCTTCTTCTTTTTCTTTCACACAGCACCAAACTTGCCCTCCCACCCTTGTTTCAGACCTCTAGCAGCTCCCTAGTGTTCCGTCCATCCCATTCAGAGCCCCCACTTTGAAGGCTGGTAATGGAGCAGCATACATCTATGGCCGTGAACTCACCTTCTTTTACAAGCCATGTTTTCTATATTAGTCTCTTCACCTCCAGCTCAAAAGACATACACCTCCTTTCATGCTGCCTTACAATTCTGGAATGCCTACCCGAAATTTGTCCTTGTTGTATGGGTCTGCAGCTGTTCCTAATCTTTTGCAGTTTTCTTAAATAAAATTGTTAGCCTGGCTTTGATTCAATCAAAAGCTAGTAAAAACTTTGTCATATAACAGTCACCCTCTCCTCTGATCCTCTAGACACATCTGGACGCAAATCAAATCAGAAATCTTGATTTTTTTATACTATAAGGTGACCCTCACAGCTGATCCAAAACTATTACCTTGAGAGTAAGGTATACAGGGCAAACAGCTGTGGCTTCTCTAGCTCTTGAAAAGATATTTTAAGCCTTATCTTGCTATTCCCTGGTTAAAGTGTGAGAAAGTGTCTGAAAGAAAAATATGTGTGGCCTATTAAAAAGAATGCTGATAAAGCTAAAGATGAGACAGAGGCAAGGACTGTCAGGTTAGTGAAGTTCACTGTGGAATTACTAATAAGAGATAGTGATCTTCATTTTCTTAATCAGAACATGAAGACTTCAGATGCCCGATTAAAAATGATACAGACAGTGCTATTCTGGATTTAGATCAGAATCTGTAGTAATCACGGTATGAATATCTCATAACAGTAAATACAAGATATAGAAAAATAAATAATATGCAATATGTATATTAATAGCTATAAATAATGCATATAAATAATGCATATGTATATATATAATGTATATGCACATAAGTAATATGCAATTAATTACAACTAAAACTGAAAAGCACACAGAGCTCTGTGCAATCACTATGAATTCCGTGAAGCTCTAGAGACCTCTGAAACCTGAAGAAGTCTACTTCTTTTGCTTTGCCTGCGATACTCTGATGGCTCAGATCTAAGGTGAGCATAAACATGAGTCCCTGGATTGTTTCAGAGTGCCTTGTGTGTGGGTCCAGGTCTTACAGCTGCTTCTACACAGACCTCCATTCTTTCTGGAGGATCCGGGAGCGGATGCCCCACTCCATGCCAGCTCCCAATCCAGTGTGGACACACACCTCAAGCAGACTCACCCTCCATGGGACCTGGCAAACAGGTGTTGCTGGACGTGCAGCCAGCCCAGGAAGCACAGGTTACTCAGACTCCCTGCAGAGGTGGCAGCCAGGATTGCTCTTAGAGAGGAGTTTGAGGGGAAAAAAATAAAAGATGTCTCAGATTCCACTTCTGAGAAAACTAATGAATATGATCTGCCTTGTCTAGATGAGATGGCACATTCCTGCGCTGCTTAGCACTGATTGCTAAGGAAATGAGGAGTGGAGGATCAGGTTGCATGTATCACTCTACCTGTTTATCTCCCAAATTGACCCATGGGCCAATTATGGCAGGTTTGGCAGGGAAATAGAGACCTCAAAGATATGACTTTCTTCTTCATTTTCTGTAAATAGGTAGCTAGGCATTTAATGCAGTCTGTATGGTAAAGAGCTGAAACAATCCATGTAGGAGGGAGAGCTATGCCTGACCAAGTGCAGGGGAATACTCTTTGGGACTCATTTGCTAAACACATTACAGAAATCTGAATGCAACACATGCATCAGCGGGAAGCGAGGCTTCCTGCCTGTGGCTGCTAAACCAATCATCTGCATACTGAGCATACGATACAGAGCCCGAGCTCTGCGGATACCTTGCCTGACAATGATGGAAGCAATAAACAAAGAAAGATCCAGGCCAGGCTAGTCTGTCAAATAAAGCTTATCTACATCTAGCCACGGCCCCTACCATTTTGGCAATTCTCAGGGATGTTGTAAACACATAGGCTTTATAAGCTACTGTTTAACCTCCATTAACATGACCTGCTTTAAGTCTCTCTCTAGCAACTAACTCGCATCTGCATGTCTCCCTGCATCATTTTGAGGCTAGAGGTTTCTAAGTTAAATGCTGTAGCAAGTCTCTTCTGATGGCAAGTCTCTTCAGCATTAGCTCTGTACCTAGGAGTTTACCACTGAACATCGACATTTCCATGGCCACATTTACATTTGAATGACGAGCCTTCGTATCAAAGAAAAGGCTTCAATGTCACATTGTCTCAGTAGTAACAGTCAAGTCTGAGATTTTGCTGAGTTTCACAGAGCCTTTCATAAATTCCAGAGCCAGTAAAAAACAGTCAAATTTGTGTGAACCAAGATGTCTGAAGGGAAGGGCACTGAATGGTGTGCATTTCTCTTCTTACCCTGAAGCTGGATACGATTGAGAGGTGCACATAACTCAGATTGAAATGTAATTATTACAGTTTTCTCTTTTTTTATTGCTTCTTATAATTCACTCCTTTGTTTCCCTGTCTTAAGCAATATCACATGAATTAAGGGTACGTAAGCATGTCATTTTTGAAAGATCTCTAATTATCTTGTGATGTTGGGCTAATAATTCAGATGACTTGACTTATGGCTGTAAGCAAGGGTCTTGAGAAATGAATCTCTGATGAATATTCAGACAGGTTGTCTCAAGTTAACCCAGGCTGACACTGCAAGAAAAACTTCCTTACACAGTCAGGAAAGGTGAAAAATTCCATTCCACTTAATAAATGAGGACCTAAGAGTAGTATCAGTATTCGCAACAGACAAAACAAAAACCAACCCTGGCTTGTCTGTTGATTATCTCGTATCTTTTAAAGGGATAAAGTCCATTTTATTCAAGGAATTGAATGCCAGCACACTTACAAGTGCCAGTATTCACCAACGTATAAACATCCTAGGCAGCTAACAGAAGAGAAGTCTGGAAAACAGAAAGCCTGGTAAATTCCAACATGGGGAGTCAGCCAACATACATTTATTTCTATAAACATGAAAGGACTAAGGCACCCTGTCAGCAAGAAAGAGGATTTTAAAATAATAACAGTAATAAATAATAGCAAAGATAAATACAGCAGTATCCTATTACAATAAACCAATTTGCAGACCAGTAATGGAAAACACCTGAAGATGACACATGCAAAGCCCTTATATTGATCCTGAGGACTGTCCGTAGGAGAGGGGCAAAAATTTCATTATTTTGTTGTTTGCCCTTTCTTGGAAAAGGTGAGCCGTTGTTAGATACTGATAGCAGATGTGTCTGTATCAAAGGTATCTGTATCTGAAGGGAACATTAGCAATGACCTTTGTATACACCCACACACAAGGACAACCCTCTTAATATTTTTAGGGAGTCAGACTAAATGTTGGAAACAGAAAGGTAAAAGGAAGAGAATTTCAATGAGGCTATAAAGGTGGACTTGGAGAGCCAGCAGATTTTTAGGATAGGATCTGAATGGTGGTTGGAGAATGAAGAATTTTGAACATAAGGACTGTGTTTGCTAGGCTACAAGTACATGACTCATGTTCCAGGAACAATATACCCCATTTCTCCAGCACCTTAGAAAATCACTTAACTGCAGCCTTAAGAGAGTAGGGTGATCATCAGTATACCTGGCATTATTCAGCCAGGAATTAACATACACATAGCAACTTCTTAGGATGCTTAAGGTATTTACAGACTTTTCAAAATAGCCAGAAGAAAACAGTAAGGACTCAAGAGATAAGAAAAAGTAAGGCGATAACACAAAGTATTATTACCAAAGCTTTCATTTTGATAAATGAAGAATAAAGCAAAAACGAATAAGGTTGCTTTAGTTTTGCAATTAAGCATCATAATATGTAAATTCCCAAACGTCATGAGAAGATACTGGAAGTGACGAAAATGGGATCACCCATGAAATTGTGCCAGCGTAAAGAGGGCAGATAAAAGCTTAGGCAAAAAAAAACATAAGAAAAAGTCTCATAGGACAGTGACCCCATAGGGATATGGGAGAGCTGATAACTAGCACAGATGAGGTAGGGAAAAATGGAAAATCGGAAATTTTATAAAAACCTGAGTATCACAGAGTAATAGCCAAGCCAATAATAGAATAGCAAAGAAAATTACTACAGCAAAGACCTGTCTTTTCCTTATTTAAAAACAGAAGATGGATAAATCCTGTGTAGTTCATATTGCAGAAGAGAAAAGCAAGGTTTTATTTGGTTTTTACTGTGCACATTGATTTATTTATTTAACAAAATCAAACAATGAGAGGTAGCTCAAGTCTTCTTTAATAGCATCTTGAGGGGTTCAGATGCCTAACGAGGAGGGAAACTGGACTAGCTGCTTTCTGCATGAGCCGATTTTATTAGTAAATGTTGACACATAGACTCTTGAAATATGTTTGGCAAATAAAGAAAAGTAAGTATATCAGAGTTATGTGCAACCAGATAAAGCAGGATTTGTAGTTTGTTGGCTTTCTGTGGGGTACGGTACGAAGACCCTTGAGCAATACTTAATTTTCAGGAAAAAATGTTTCAAGGGTATTTTAGGCTCTGTCTGTATGACTACTTACCCTTTTCTTACACACTGAGAAGAGGGTGATAAGCTATCTTTGTGGTGTTCAATACCAGACATTCAAAATCATATTGATATATGCATAGCAAACACAAACTCCTTCTTGCCTAAAGCAGAAAAAAAATCTTTTGACCAAGCAGAACTGGCAGTGAAGTATGTGGACTGCAGAAAACAACATTGTTGAGAATTTTAATTTCCACCTTACTTAAGGATTGCAGAATTTCTCTTTTAGACAGTGGAATGTCTTGAATAGATTTAAGTTAATAAAAAGTACCTGGCAGAGTGGTCTCAGACTCACTTTGGGGCACATATCTGACCCACAAAAACTCTTGCTGTAGTAATACCCTAGACCCTACCACAGGAGGAATAAATGTTGGATCAGACCTAGATCACAATTTTATGCAAATGCTTGCTACTTTTGGGACAGCACCCCTGTTCTTGAAAGCAATAACATCCTTGTTAGATCTGAGTTCTGGTTCAATTCCTATTTCACTTCGGATCCCCCAGTCAGCCACACTACCTACAGTGGTAGGTCACCCAAATCTGCCTGTAAACCAGGCAGTACCCAGCAGGGAAACTTGGTGTTTGAGAATGATTCACATCAGGTTTCACTCCTGCCATGTGAGATTGTCCTCCAGCAGCATCCCAGGAAGTCCTCTGACCCATTCCTCTCCTTGGTCTTGGCCAGCATACGGTTAGCATGACAGGATTTTTTGGAAGTGAAACAAGAATTGTAACTAGTTCGATTTTGAAATCTAAATGTGGCTTACCAATCAAAATATTTACACCACAGAATACCAGTAAAGTGTTCTTTTTTAAAGTATGTTAGGTAGTAATCCAAGGAATGTGAATCCCTTCTATGTCTCAATATAATTAATGTGTCTGATATTTTGAGAATGAATCAGTAAAACGATGTTTTGGAAAAAAAGCTATTCCAATAACAAATAAGGATATGCTTTCTGCCCTAACTTTTGTGTGCATGAGAGACAGACACAGCCACTATTCATTTGCTTTACTGTTCCTGAATAATACTCTGTGCCCCTGCCAGCAAGGCAAAAAAAGTACAATCTATTGACTTACTGAATTGTTAGTGAAAATTAATATTGTTTATTTGATTTTTTTTAATAATTTATTCTGTGATACAGGTACTCATTACTATCTTCTTCTGACAAGTGATGGTTACAAGCACAAGAGTTTATTTAAGAATCTGATCTTCCCTTGTGAATATTCCAGACATTACGATGCCGATCAGAGCTAGCAGGTACTTTTGACAAATTCAGTGCATCCACAAACAGTTTATTAAATTCTATTAAAATGACATTTGACATTATCAAAATCTGTTGCTTTCCTTTATCAATTGTGCAGGCCAGATTCTTTGAGAACAAAGCTCTGTTATTGCATCTATCATTCAAATGAGCCTGGAGACTCTGCTCTGTACGCAGTGCACAGAAGTCCCCATCAAGCCAAAGGGTAGGGCACGTCTACTTGGCTGGAAAAGAGAAAGACAACCAGATGCATTGGGAGCACCACACCGAGACACCAGAGCTGTGTCCACATGTCATGCTGGGCTGCAGCAGCAGTGCCTCAGTGCTCCCAGGAGGGAGACAGCCAGGAAGCACAGCTTGAACACCGCATTGCATAAGCACAGGGGACTTGGCAGCTCAGGTGAGCACGACCCCATTGCATGGTGCGTGTGCAATGCACAGTGATGGCGATTCACCAAAGTCCATGCTGGAAATCAGGGATGAAGAACAAAGCTGAAGCAGATAACTGTCGGAAAAGCTTAGCCCACCAGCCTATACTTCCTGTCTCAGAGGAGAATCCTAGATTTAGGGTGTCACAAGCTTTTTATCATGAAAGTTGGCAGGTAGTGCAGGATCTTCTAAAGAAGGCAATACTGTCTTTCTGGAGCTGGACGGTCCAAAGCTGCTCAGTGGGGCTTTCATCCAGTGGGAGAACTCAGCAACTGCAGGAATAAGATCAGGCCAATGCTGAGCATTTACAGAAATTTCACTGAGGTTTTTAAAGCAAATATTTATAAATATGAGTTCATTCACACTCAAGGGTATTTAGAAAAATGACAGTCTTTGCATGGTGAGGCCTTTTCTGAAGCTGTCGCAGATTGACCCAAGCCTCCTGGACTGAGGTTTTGCTCCCATTTGCACAAAGATGCTCTGACTACTGCTATTTCACCAAAAGTTTCTATATGCTTCAACCATACTTTCAAGTTAAAGTTTAATGTTATCTTGAAATGAAAACACAGATTCAACAAACAACTGAGTTGGTCACTGTACTAAGTGAAGCCGGTTAAGGTTTCTCCCAGGTATTTTTAAAAATCCTGGAGCTTGCTGTTTGTTACAGGCATAAGCACAGAAATTTCACCACTGTGTCTGGAGAACATTTAGTTCTTTTATGAGCTTCTAGTCTTCCATTTAGTTTATTCAGCTCCATCTATTCTTTTTTTACTGCTGTATTCTGAGGCATTACAAATGCCTGGGAAGATGGGTCTAACAAAGGTAGTATCATCTTTAGCAACAGATAAAAGTTTCTGTAATTTTATCTTTTTTTTCAGTGAGTAAATGTATGTGATCCTTTGCTTTTCATGAAGATTCCTTCTATCTCTCATTTCAGAAATGTTCCTTTACTTCGTTTTAAATCATATTCAGACTGCATAAAATACAGCCCTGAAAGCTTCAGTTAAAATAATTGTGCTCATCTGAAGCATTTGCTTTGATCATGACCAATGGCAATAATGAAATTAAGGAAAATTCTTTATAAATCGGCATTACTTGTGAAATCATGATTCCTACAATGCTAATGCAGAGCAGCAGATGCCCCTGCTTCCCTTCCCTGCCCAGCACTGTTACTTCTAAGGTAGAAGGTGTAAAGCATTTTTTTTTTACTATTCTTTCCAGTTACATTAAGAGGAGATAATAAAAAATAAATGGCACTTTCATGATCTTATTTTTCTTGCTTCACGATCCAAGAAAGAAACCTAGAAAATTCCTCAGCCTAGGCTATGTTCGAATAAATAATATACATAAGATATATGAGAAACACCAGAAACAAGCCAGAGCTGCTTTGTCTCAGAACATTTTTATTAACATGATGTACAAACGTTTCTCTTTCTCATCATGGTCTCACATCATTCCAATATTGTAAAGCAACACATAAAAACGACTATCAGAAAGAAACACTGGGGGCAATAAAACCTTTTGGAGATGACATCCTACCTACTCCACCAACATCCTTTCTCCAGGTTTGGTGTGGTATGTGTGGCATGTGAGCAAAGGAATCTCTTTTTTTCAGTGCTACCCTGGGATAGGTGATAAATCTGTGCAGGGTCAGAGCAGGAGACCCATCTCTGGTACACACCGAGGTAAGGGGTGAGCAGCTGGGTCCGAGAGTTGCCAGGAGCTGCTGGTCCAGCTTCCTCCTCCAGACAAGACTACATCTGTGCCCCTACACCTCGCACCTCTCCCAGTGGGTCAACAAGGAGTGGGAGACCTCACCCATTTTCCGGATGGTGGCTTTTCATCAGCCTGCAGGACCACTATGCTTTCCCACAGGAATGTGTAGAGATGGGGTGACTGACACCGTTCAGGTGCCACCCTAAAAACACCCCTGCTGTCTACAGAGGAGACCACCCCATGGAATAAAACTCACTGAGTCTGAAAGGACTCCAATGGTTGAGTGCGATAATTAAGTGTGAAGTCTGGGTGAAGACTTTCATTACCTGTGCGCAATAGGATTAACAGATATTGACATCACCTCTCTGCAACAGCTCAAAGCAAAGTAATCATTTGGACCAGTTATCGTTGAGCCTTAGAAGAAAGGAGCTCTGCATTTCATTAATTTAATCACCCACCTAGGTTCGTAGACAGGTAAAACAACAGAACTAGTTCACCCAACATCGGAAGGACTCAGTTTTCCCCCAAGGGAATTAGATAGTCATCACTTATAAAAATGTTACATTCAAGAACTAGCCCAGTCCAGCATCTACAATATTGGTCTGTCTGACTGTGGGCACACTGGAATTTGCTGCTGTTTATTTGAGTTTTAATATTGACACTAATCAAGAAAAATATTAATTTAATGCACTGGGGAGGAAATTAAGTAATCATTACATTTCAAGATATTGCCACCTCTAAGAATATGCTAATAGAATAGAAGATCTCTTCACCATCTTGCACATTTGCCCTTGATAAGGAATAGTGACCTGTTCAGATACTAAAAAAATTTCCATGAGCTCAGTACACAGTTTTGTATAGAATGTTCTAAAGTGCCAGAAATGAATTAGGACTTGTTTCTCAAGAGCAACTGCAGTAATTTCAACAGTGTAGTTGCTTTAAGCTGGTATTTTGCTGAATATATGATCTATCCATGTAACGAATGGGACTATTTGCATATGGAGAGTAGGATTTGGTTTCAAAAGTGGCCTTCAGCTATGAACAAACTCTTTCAGTTACAATTAACAAGCAGCTTTGAAATAGAAAAGGAGCAGATTATAAAACTGAAGCAAAAACTGTAGTACATATAATATGAGTGTGGAATAAACCTTTATGAAGTGTTTTCTGTCGTATTTTTAGTGGGATGATGTTACACTAAGGATTTTTAAAAAACCATAAGATTTCACCATAATAAACTTTATGGAGGCATCCGATTGAAAAACTGCAAGAGTCAGTAATGATCACCATCTGGGAAACAGATGCAGATAATTAAGGAAAATAATTCCTTGAATTTTACGTTGTCATTCATTAGACATTAAGTTTACTTAAGATGATTAAAGAAAAAAAATAATCCGGTAAATTGTGATGATAGAGTGAGTGTACTCTGTTTTTGTCTAGATCTGGAAGATTTTCTTGGGAGAGAAATCCCCAATCCTTTCAACAGAGAATAGAGAGGAAAGGGCTGTTCAGCCAAATATGGCGAACAAAGATTAAGTAAGAGGAGGTGGCACTACTAGATCAGCAAGAAGATAACATAAGGATCAGACTGTCTTTATTTTGCCTAGCCAGACAGTCACCATAAAAGGAATTGATCTCACAAGTACCTAGTAGAGCTCTTTTTTGATTCCAGTTCAGCAAAGCATCAAATTCATTCTTATATTTAAACACATGCTTTAATACTTTGCTGTGTTGTGGCTATTTGGATTCAAATTTTGTCCTGCAACCTCTAGTTTTGTGAATTTAAGCAAGCAAGCCCATCTGTACACTGACAGCTACGCCACGGTTGTTCCAAACTAATCTGCAGTTAAATTTGAAATAACCCTTTTTTATTTATATGTGTAATAACCACAGAGGTAGTTTTGTAGTCAGCTCCGTGTTTCAATATAAATGCCATCGAGAGGCAGAAAAAAAATAAAGATTTTGAGAAATCATAGCATGAAAAAGGGCAGAAAAACAGTGAAACAGAATAGTAATAGAGTTTCTAGTTCAGAAGAGGATGTCAATAAGTGCTTAGTTGTATGTGCTTAAGTAGGGATATGCAAGTGCTTAAATTTAGGCATATTCTCTAATGTGTGTCTGGATGTGTCAGAATGGGGACTTTTCTATACAAAAGTTCAATTTCAGACATATATAAAAAAATATTATCACTCATAAGCTGCTAGATATTGCAACTTAGTGTTTTCTCTTTCTTTGAAATACAGCTGATGGGTCTCACTTCTAGACACTCTGTGCAGAATTTGGTTTTTGATAAGGATCCTGTGCTGTAATTCACATCCCCAGGACTGAGCTGGATGCTGCCACAAAAGTGAACTGTGCTCTCTGGAGCCTCTCTGCAAAGGCACAGCTAAAAACCAGATGTTTGTTTCAAAATTAAATTTTACAGCACTGACATTTTCATTCTGATTTATAGCAAAGTAGCTCTTTTTACAATCAAATCAATAATTCACAGATACCATTTTGTTTTATGCCACAGTTTTCATTGGATTATTCATGGCACTGTTTCAGGGGCTACTCCGAAAAGCTTTTTGCTGCTGCTCCTGCTTAAATATGAAAATACCTATATACGAAAATACCTTAAGATTGTTTTGACTATTCACTCTAAGAAGCCTCTTTATGGAAAAGAACAGTATAGTTAACAGTAAGGAGCAGAAGGCACACTATAATTAGCTGAGCCATGCAATCAATGAAGAAAAGATAATTAAAAAAACCAAGTGTAATATGCAAAAAGTATATTCTCTTCATTCATTTTGACAGGTGATTTTATTAATCATAATATAGCAGACTGATTTGATTAATGTGTTATATATATTGTGGAAATAGGAAGACAATGCTATAACAACAAAGGGTCATATTTAAGTTTCTATTTTTATGTGTATTTAAAATTGAGTCTAAGGAGTAATAACCAATCAACATGGTTTTGCTTGGGGGATAACCAGCAGCAATAGATTCCACTGGAAATCCCAAAGGATCCTTGAAGAGACAGTGTCTCAACCTGGACTGCTGTTGAGAGGCAGCTCTGCGGGTCTGGCATCCATCCTGCTCACCGCTGGAGATCCCCCAGGACAGATGGGGACCAGAAGCAAAATGTAAATGCTGCTTCTCCATAGCCACCGTCCTTCCCCAGTGCAGTCAGTGCAGAAGAAATCCGTGCTGGAAAACCAACTCTTCCAGGTAGCCTCTGTCATGCTGCACTGGCACGGGCCTTCCAGGCCAGACCATGCCGTAGCCCAGAGCCCCAGGGAAGGGTGGCCCCTGTGTGGGAACCCTGCTCCTGCCACAGAGGGGACCACAAACAGCCAGGTGGCTCTTTTCTGCCACTCAGAAACATTGATACTTTCCCGGCAAAAAGCTGGCCACGACAAACCTTGAGCATTTTCCACTGATATGTGTAAAAAAATGCTGCTAAAATTCTCAGCTTGCTGCCAACACTTATTAATTATTTATTATCTCTTTAGAAACTATTTCTAACCTTATACATCTCATGATCCTACCTCCAAATTCATGCTGCCAAAGGAGAAGAATAAGCTTAGGCTGTAATGCAGAAATAAAAAAGTGAAGCCCTACCTAGAATGTGGTAAAGTTGGCATCATTATCATCCTATTTGTGCTGGCGACAGACTGTCTTTTAAATAATATCTGCAAAGTCAATATATGTACAGGCTGTTACTGATTATATGGCGTTGCTACAGTGCCACAACTCTAGTAAACCTCTTACTTTGAGCACAGGTAAAACATACGAAATAGAAAAGGAAGATTATTTAGAAAAATTAGAAAACTTTCCATTATAAAAGTTACTGTGGATGACCTGCTATGTGAAATTCCACAGGTTGTTTTATTGAATCATCCTTACAACAAAATAGCAATAAATATTATATTTTACCAATTCAAATGTTTGAAGACCTCATAAGGGAGAGTGAAGGCAGTTTGCAAGTGATATCACTAAAAGCAGTGACTATTTTTAGAAGCAGAGATTTGTAATGTTACTCAATTCTCTTTCAATCATCCCTGAAGCACAGACAGTGTTCTTAGGATTTGCTGTGTCTAAATATAAATATTTCTCATATTGCTCTACACTTCATTAAAAATAATGGGAAGTAGGAAAGACTTTCAATGCTCAACATGAGCCATCTCATGTAAAACACCTGGTCAGTTCTGTTTGTAATAAGCAAACATCTCTGTCTTCAAATTCAGATAACCCTGGTTTGTTTTGCGTAAGTAGAGTATATGCCTCATATCCTGGGCAGTTCCTGAAGTAACAGTAAAGCCATAAAACCTTCCATGGCCCCTCCTTAATTTCTGTATCACTTCTGCAGCTTTCACAACATGGTTTCTGTCAATGTACCTTCAATCCAGCCACCAAATTAACCTCCTTATAACTAACTTCAACCTCTGGTTCAGTCTCTTACAAAACTTCATGCACTGTTATTCTTTCAGTTCACAGACATGGACAAATAAACTTTTGAGGCTTTCTGCGAAAACTATTTGTGTTACAACACATGAAAAAGAAAAATAACAAAACTTTTTGGAGCCATCGTTTGGAACAGTTGTGCCACAGTGTGATACTCAAAGGAATCAAACATTCATTACTTTCAAACAAGTTCTTGAAGCTCAGTTCTTCCAGAAGTTATAAAATAAATAATAGTATTAGAGTACTTGTATGTAGGGACTGTCATAACCTTTTTTGACTGCTGAATTCTATATTGTGTGCTGGTCAATAAATTTGATTACTGCCTTCTGATTGCTCCCGAGTTTGGACAGAATCAAAGAGAAATAGTTGCTAACCTGCTGCTTGTGATGCTCTGAAGTGTTCTTCTGAGGGGGGAAAAAATAACAACTAAAGAAGAACTCGGAGATTTCAGGAGCAGCAAGCAAAAATACATATCATACTGAGTGTAATTTTGCTGAAAAAGAATCTGCCTGGGGTCGCTGCCAGCATAACAGCTCCACGTCTGAGGCTGCAAATGAACATCTCTGCAGCTCTGGTGCTGTACGTGGGGTGCTGCACTCAGCAGCCAGACACTTAGCCACGGCCACCCAGCCTCTGCGGCAGAGCCTGCTGCCCAGAAAAGCACTGATGGCAATAGCACCAGGTTTTCTGGAGCAAGATCACTGTCCCCTAACAAAAGTCAGGAGTGGTTATGGTGAAAACCCTCGCAAACAAAGTCAGGGGAGAAACCATATTGCTCCAGGAAAAGGATCACAATCAAATGGTGTTGCAGCAGTGACAGTTTGATGCCCGAGTCTGCATGAGGGAGAACTTCACTCACCTCTTTCCTCACTTGTTTTGCTTTAATCTCTCTCCCGTCTCAGCTGTGTTGGGTGGTGCACTGCCCAATTAAGGCTCAAGCATTTCCACCACTGCAAGAGTAATCACTGATGAATTTCTGGCCTTCTTCACACAGGGCTGTAACATAAGGCTCTATAAGGCCTGGCAATGCATGGGTCCCAACAGAATTGAAAATGACAAACATTCTGAAAAATTAAAATCCAATTATTTTCTCTGTATCTGCAGGCTGCTTTATGGCAGAGCTACATCTTATAGCTCAGTAACAGAAGTAAACAGTGGAGATCACTCACTGTTAAACCAAAGAACTGAGCTGAGCTGAGTCAAAGTATTTGAAGCATGGTCCAGAGCCACACAGGTGAGGACAACCCTACTTCATTCTCAGACTGTCACCATGGGTTGCAGCTCCCCCAACAGTCCAAAACAAGTTGACTTCAGAAAACCCTGATAACAGAAATTCCTTAAACTTTGTTATTGTCTTGCTCAATCTTTTGCTTTAATAAAAAAAAAAAAAAAGTTGATCTTTTCCTTCATTAGCTTAAATGTCATCTCATTTACTGAATGCAAGTCAAACTAGTTGACGTGGTCATACTTTTAAAGACCATAACAGAATGTGTGTCTCAGAGAACTAAAAACTGTGGCACATGTCTCTGGAAGGTGTCCATATCTTAGCAGAAAGTGGTACAAGACCTCTGCAGTTTGGTCAGAAAATTTTAGAATCCAAAATCAGTTAAAAGACAAGTATGCCAATACTCTTCCCAAACCAATTGTTTTCCTAGTCAAAATATTAAAATAATTTTTAAGTCTGAATTTGAAAGTGTTATTTTTTATGAAAGGGGTTCAAGTTGGTATCTGTAACTATAACAGATAAGTTAAATTTTTTTTCAGTTGATAATTTGTTTTATAAATAGACCTTTTGGAAAACTAGTAACGTCACTATGATGCTGTTAATCTTGCAGGTTGATTGCTATAATGGCCTCAGCCCTGGCATTAGAAGGAAAAATGTGAGCTCCTAGCTGTAAGCTTCTCTTTATTTTCAAATTCTGTGAAAACTAACAAAAGGTTATTCTGTTTAGTTTGGAAATATTACACCCAAAAGAGACATTTAAGCAGCAAGAAGAAAACCACCAGGGTGCAATCTAAACAAAGTTATTCTCAAAAGCAGGTGACGTATTATTTTACTGTCAGCAAAATGTTATGCAATAGTAATTTGTCTTTAGGAGTAAGTTCATATGGCAAAAATGTCAATCAGACTGTGAGTCATGAAGCAAACACTGAGCAAAATGACTACAGGGGCTTTGTCTGAATTAACTTGGACAAAGTAGTTCTTAGGAAACTTTCATACAATACCCTCAAGAAAAAAAACAAGCAGTAAAAATGGTAGTAAGGAACAGTTTTCTGTTGTTGATCCTGGATCACGCTCAGAGGGCCAAAGAAAATACTTCCATCAATAAGATACATTACAGTGGCAGAGCCTGTTTGGCTCACCGGCCCGCAGAGCAGCAGCCCCCATGGCCAAATGCATTCCCGTCCTGGCAGGGTGTGCAAGCAAAGGGCAGGTCAAGCTGGTGAGGTATTTTCTGGTGCAGGCATGGTGACATACGAAGCAACATTAGCAAGTGTCTAAGGTAACCTCAGAGGAACTGACAAAATTAATTATTCTTGCTTCTATGAAGAGAACTTCCTTCTTCCCTGAAAAAATCAACTGCAAGTTAACTGCCTGGGAAGTATTTTGGGGTCCATTTTCTCACCCTGAGCTTCTCGTTCTCTTCCCCTCTCTGACAGGTCACTGTGTCTGCTCCTTTCCATACCATGGGCAGAGATCATGCCTTCCCATCATGGCCCAAAGAGCCTGATCTCTTCAGATATCACCCTCAGGGAGCAAATGAAAAATCAGTTTAATTCCACAGAGTCTCGGCAAGAGCATCAAGACTCTCAGTGGCACAGCTGCATTATAGATTTTGTTGGTAAATGCAGGTTCTTTGGCATGCAGTGATTGAGAGAGTGATGGCTTAAGCTCTACAGAAGTTAGCCACTGAACGGTTACAATATTTGACTACCTATATATTCCTACATCCAATATTGTTTTCAGATAAGCATGTCTTGCTTTTAACTATTTATGTAGATTAAATTACTGTTTTCAATATATTTTACATACTTTTGTATTTTTATATAGCTGCTCTTTAAGAAGAAAGAACTTCACATAAATATATTCAATGAAATTGATTAGAATTAATTTTTAGAGTGGGCTGATTAAACGGAACTAAATCTTATCGGAAGACTGTGCTCTTCATGGAAATTAAGGTGAATTGAATCAATTTGCTTTTGCTTTGGAAATAGAATATAGCCATTTAATTCCTGTGTGACATACAGAACACAGTGCAGTTTAACTGATCAGTATAAATTCTTGCTGTTACTTAATACAAGGAAATATCCCCCCCAGTGACAGGCCCAAAGTACCTACTCCCTGTGCCATCAATCTCCAAAAAGCTGTGTAGTACTGAAAAGTCAACACGCAGGCAGCTTTTTAATGTATCACCTTTTCTTTTTAAAAAGGTAGTAAGTAGTACTAATAAAGGCTAACATTTTCTTTTCACTCATGATTTGTCTAAAAAAATTATGAGACGGGTCACACTGAGCAGCAGGCTTGTTGTATCTTGCAGCACTGTGCAAGAGCAGGCACTTAAATATGTATCTTCTTCTCTCCCCTTAATTACACAGCCTATATTCTGCCCAATTATCCGTCTGAAATTAATGGGAACTAGGTGACATTATTTGCTAGAGACTGTAACTTTTCAGGGTATCACAGCAGTGCTGGGATGGATAGATGATCTTTGCAATGCCCTTGGTTGCGTTTCAGCTGGGTTTCAATTATGAGCATTGTCCCTCTTTTCCTCGGTTGTGATGATGAAGACAGGTGCTGACAGTCATTCAGAATCCTTTCTCCTTCTGTCGTCAGCAAGGTAACTAATTTATTTTGTAGAGCCTGAGGTGCTTTTCCTGAACCTTTGATATTGTGTGCAACTTGTTGAACACTTCTTCAGAAACTGCCTTTATTTCTCTAGTAACTGCAGCTGTAGAAGCATAGATTTTGAGTAACTATCCAAGTCACCAAATACTGACTGCATAAAGTTATTCTGTAAGATAACTCAAAATTTAAGCCTCACTGGTGTTTATAATCAATAGTCCATCAATCCCACTCAATCTAATTCCTTAGCTGTATAAAATTTTAAAAGACAGTATTTCCTAATTATCGCTACCTATATTGATATGTCAGCCATTATGGTTGTTTTCTTGCCTAATTATAGAGAGAAACTCTACCATTGCAAGTAAATACTAATATTTGAGAAATTGATACTGTATATCCAACTGACTGGTTTGTTAACCTGGGCCAAGCTGTTTATAGTAGACACAAATAATGAGGTTGGCACTTTCCCTTTTTTTATTGATTTAACATATTAGTAGGTCCTTCTGGGAAAATAAGCTATCACGCTCTGAATGTCAGAAATAAATGCAGCAAATAGCCAAATGACATACCGTCTCTCTCATCAATACTCTGACTCACTTGCACCCATGTTTTGATCAAATCAAGCTGCAATTTGTATTCTAAATTTTGCACCCAGTGGGACAGTGCTCACAGGACAGCCACTTGACCTTTCCATGAATATCAGAGTGAAACATGTCTCCCGAAGGTAAACATGCCCAGGAGCTCCACTAGACTGCTAGGCATTCATGGTAGTCCACACAAACCTAAGACAGTTTCTGCCTTAGGGACTGATTTAAATAGCATGGCCGAAACAAATCATTACAGATTTTAGAAGGCTACTATGAATGTACAGGATCTTATCCAATTCTTTTTTTTTTTTTTTTTTTTTTTTT
>WHYT01015191.1:55552-68684 GCA_009806455.1 Tetrax tetrax | reverse complement strand
CAGCGAGGCGGTGGATGCCCCATCCCTGGAAACATTCCAGGCCAGGTTGGCCGGGGCTCTGAGCAACCTGATGTGGTTGGAGATGTCCCTGCTCCTGGCAGGGGGTTGGACTGGGTGGGCTTTGAATGTCCCTTCCCACCCAAACCATTCCATGATTCTATGGTTCTATGAGTGGGTTCCCCCAGCCCAGGGCAGCAGCAGGTCTCCAGGCTCCTGGCAGCTGGAGACTCCTTCCCTGGGCGACAAGACTTAAGGCCCTGCCAGCCCCAAGCTGCGCAGAGAAGGACGTTGGATGGGTTTAGCTGGGACCTGGTGCTCCCCAGAAAGGGGAGATGGTGGAGCCGGGTGGGAGTCCTGTTTGGACACTCAGTGAGGAGCCCCCCAGGGCAGAGGCAGCAGTGCCATGGGCATGAGGGGAGTCTCTGCAGGGCAAAGTGCTGCCCAGGGCTGGTGTCTCACCATCCGTAGAGGAACGGGTCTAAATTAACCCTGCAGCACGCTGACTTGATCTGTATGGGCCCATCTCTCTGTTAGCTACTGAATCTCATCAAGCCCATCTCCTCTGTCTCTATTATTTTTAAAACCTTGTATTTCCACTGGTCTCTCTTGCTTTGGTGCAGGCTTTTTCATACGCTTCACCAACACTTACAGCCTGGAAAGTCCTCCCTAATAAAATTGTTCTCCCAAGGGTAGGCATCAGCTCCACCAGGGATCAGCCGCAGCTCACAGAGAGGCTGTGCTGTTTCTTGTGGTTTTATGACACTTTTGGAAGCATGGGAAGCTGTCGACCACGGCCACAAGCAGCCATAAGCATATTCCCAGGGCAGGATTCAGGGCGTGGGATTGGGGCTGGGACAGGCAAGAGAAACTCTGGCGATAGTCAAGGCTGGAGGAGGTTTTCGCTTTGATCTCACCCCGGGGACAGTGATTGTGCTGGCCTAGGGAGGCCGGGGTGACATCAAGGCACACAATTTTCTCATTATCTGAAGCAAGACAACTGTGGTTCTCCAGCTAATGGGAAAACATAGGTGACGAGGTCCTACAGTACCTCTGGAGAACATGGTGCTGGAATGTCTAGTGCTTCTCTGAAACCTCATGTCCATGAGGATTTATTTGCACCAACACTACATCAGCCTTGTGATGCTCAAGACTGCTCCTGCGGGGCTTTCTGGGTGTCTCCCCACCCTGCTGCCCAGTGACCCACCTGCCATTTCATAGCCTCTTCCACGTGGTGATGACAGACCTCATGGCAAATGCTGTGGCTCAAGCTGCCATCAGTAAAGCCCGAGGCAGTGGCGAATCACTTGATTCAAAAGTACGTGGTGGAGCCCAGAGCGGATTCTTTATGCATCCCACATTTTATGAACTTGCCTCCAGCAGATCCAATTATTCTATTAGCTGGAATTAGGGAGAAAATAACTGTTAAATAGTTAATTCATCAAGACAGGCGCTGTCACAGTGACTGAAGATATTTCTGAAGTTGGGGTCTGTTTCAAAAATGATGACAAAAATGGAGGAAAACCAGCTAAGCAGTTTGTTTTGATTTCATAGAAATGTTTGGGTTGGAAGGGACCTTCCAAGCCCACCCAGCCCAACCCCCCTGCCAGGAGCAGGGACATCTCCAACCACATCAGGTTGCTCAGAGCCCCGGCCAACCTGGCCTGGAATGTTTCCAGGGATGGGGCATCCACCGCCTCTCTGGGCAACCTAGGACACTGCTCCACCACCCTCAGTGTAAGAAATTTCTTCCTGATATCCATTCTGAATTTGCCTCCCTCTGTTTTGAAACCATGACCCCTCGCCCTGTCCCAGCAGGCCCTGCTGAAGAGTCTCTCCCCACCTTCCCTGCAGCCCCCTTTGGGCACTGGGAGCCGCTCTCAGCTCTCCCCGCAGCCTCCTCTTCTCCAGGCTGAACAGCCCCAGCTCTCCCAGCCTGGCCTCACAGCAGAGCTGCTCCAGCCCTCTCAGCATCTGCGTGGCCTCCTCTGGGCCCTCTCCAACAGCTCCACGGCCTTCTGCTGTTGGGGGCTCCAGAGCTGGACGCAGCGCTGCAGGGGGGTCTCAGCAGAGCGGAGCAGAGGGGCAGAATCCCCTCCCTCGCCCTGCTGCCCACGCTGCTGGGGATGCAGCCCAGGGTGCCGTTGGGTTCTGGGCTGGGAGCGCACGTTGCCGGCTCGTGGTGAGCTTCTCATCCACCAGCACCCCCAAGTTTTGCCTCTCATGAGGTTCCCACCTCTTGGGGGAGACCCATACATTTAATTTAGGTGCTTGAATGATTCTGAAGCCTTTGGATATGTTAATCAAAGTGAAAGTCATGGCCCAGCATGCCCTCACTGTAAATTATCCCCAGCTTGCCGCTACGTGGAAATTTTGTACTAGGAGTCCCACCACAGACACTTGCTCAAAGCAGAGGGTCCACAGAAGAGACTGAGAAATGGCTTTTCTCTAACTCCTCTCATTGTGTCCAGACAGAAAATGGGAAAGAGTTTAAAAAAAATAAAACTTGAAAGCTGAAAAAAAAAAAAAAATCAGGAAGAAAAAATGGAGATAAAGAGATGCTTATGGGGGATTCCTGAAAAAATGTGAAAACAAACCTGCAAAGCTGGCATTGGAGGGTGTTCATGAATCAAGGTGCGCAGGAGACACCGAACGTTCTGCGGTTTACTCTGTGAATCCCTCATCACAAGTGTGTTCACCGAGAAAACAGGTTCCCATGCCGCAGCGATTTCCCACGTGGATGCGGTGTCTCTGAAGAGGTGCCAAGGAGTTCTCCTAGAAAAGGACCAGGAAGGGAGCGCTTGTTCGGTGGGTTACAGCTCACAGACACGGCGCCACAGGAGACTGCTGGGGCAGGAACCATTTATGGGCTTGAAGAGAAACGGGGACTTTGGATCTGGAGATCTTCCAACTGTTTCCACCTGGGACAAAATTTGGCTTGTTTACAAATCGTACAACGTACAAATTACAGTTTCTCCATGATTTTACATGGCCAGCACAGGGTTTTGCCATTGGAAACTGCAACAATAACCACAGTTGGGTATTACCGTACCCACAGTTACCTGTGGCCTTGGGAGTTTAGGATTTGAGTGTTTCCCTTTAAATAAACTCCAGCCCTCGATTCACATCCTGAACTATTCAAAGCTCAGGAGCTGCCTTTCATTCTTTGCTGCTTCTTCTCTATGTTCGGGCAGCAAATGAGCTGGAAATAAATCCCAGCTGGATGGGGCGGAGCCAGAGCCGTGCAGAAGAGGAGAAGGGCAGCTGTAAGAGGCTTTGTTCACAAACCACAGCATCCCCCTGGGTACCAAACCAGGAGTGATCACAGGGGTATCCAGGTCTTGTTGTCAAGGCCAACAGAGACCCGAAGTGCAAATGATTTTAAAGACTGAATTCAAGCCGTTTGTGCCTGGCTGGTAAACATCCAGCATCCCCCTGAAGGTAATCAGGAGTGAAACAACGGTCTTCATTCATCTAATCCTCCCACCCCAGCTCTCCCATGCTTGCCCAACCACCTCTGCCTCACACTGAACAAGAGACCTTGTGTGCAAAACCAAGTTCATCAGCACCGCTGCCTCCTCCAGTGTTGGAAACAGCCTGTCAAACCCTGGGTGCTATGCAAGAAATGTTTAATTTGCTGTGCGTTGGGCAAGGCACGTGAATGGTCCTGCCTTTGAGCAGCCCCGTAGCTGGAGCTGCAAAGAGAGGCAGTTTGTGCATCTCCTCCTGCTGCAGGAAACAGACAGCTCCTTGCTTAAAGCAAAATTTGGGCATCCACATTGGAGAAGGGTCATTGATCATGGTCCCATGGTGCTAGGGGCTACAAAAACACAAAGCACGAGCCTGTTCCTGCCTGGGGTTTACAGCAGGCTAACCAGAAGGTGGGAGAGAAGATAAGGATACAGAGAGCTGCTCTGTGGCTGTGAGGACTGTGAGATCCATCCCTGTTGGAAGAGATTTGAGCTGGGGTAATCAGAGGGGCTCAGCTCTGCTTAGGTACAGCTGGCAAAGAGCAGCTCAGCATCCCAGGACTCCAGCCCTCCAGGCAGATTATCTGTCCAGGGAGTGAGAATATGCCTCTGTGACTCCCTGTAAAGCATCCTTTTGGAGGGGAAATGCAGCACAAACCAGTAAAACTGGTACAGGACTCATGGTGCAGGATGCCTGGCTTCTGGTTCTGCCCCGGACTTGCTCTCTGTGCCTCAGTTTCCCCAAGACTTAAGCCAGGACCATCAGCCTTGCCTAAATGCTTGGGCATCTGGAGATGCAGTTCTTGTGTGATGAGTCAGATCTTCCCTTGTCTGACTCAGCTCGCAGATGCCGAGCCCTGCATCACCGTGGCCATCTGCCATTGAACAGCTACGGAGCTTCCCTGGCTCCAGGGTCCACATTTTCTATTCTCACTGCAGCAACGCAGCCGCAGACATCTCCTGAGTGCCTCATTATTCCCACAACTAAATACCTCCGTGAGTTTCTGCACCCATTTGGGAAGAAGGGGGAAAAAAAAAAAAAACCTTTCTAGATTAAACACTTCTGTTAGCAATACAGGGGTCATCGCAACAGCTTCATCAACGTGTTACAAATGAATACAACCTCTGGTCTACGCAATGATGAGAGAGGCAAAAGCCACCTGCAGTGGCCAAACTGCTGCCAAGGCCCACAGTAGCTCATTTAACTACAGGAACAGCCAAAAGGCATTTCCACCCACTCCGTCCCAGTTACCTGTCAAATCCTTCAGGTTCCCAGTGGCCAGGACACCAGTTGAGCGTTACAAGACTCAGCCACACGCACAGCTCAAACCCCACAAGATTTGCTGTGTCCAACAGCCAGAGGGTGATCTGTGAGGAAGAAGCAAAGAAGAAACGTTTGCAACGGCTGGATGCATTTTTTTTTTTTTATGCTTTCAGTGAAGACTGCAGCAGCTGTGGTTAATTCTAAAATGGGAAATAGAGAAAAGGTCATTGGACGACCGACAACTTTCCTCCCTGCAAGTTAAAAAAGAAGGAAAATGGAAATCTAACAGTGGCCTTCACTTCCAAAATTAACATCATTCTCCCTGATGCGTGAACGTGGCTCTGCGGTACCAGCAGCACAAACCCCGGTGCTGTGACAGGACAGAGATCTGACCCTGGAAAAGTCTTCAAGGTGCGGATGCAGCCCGTTAACATCTGGAGCAAAACGCTAGCGGCCCCTTCTAAAGATGACACTAGCAGGCGTCGCTCTGCAAGAACGCATCAGCGTTGCATCATGTGGGCTCCTTGAATTTTCCAAAAATCCTGCCTGCCACCTCTTTCCTGCCAAGTTTGCACTGAAAAATCTGTACAGTAGCTAAGAAATACACACTGCAATTCTCTGCCGGCATATTTCAAACAGGCAGGAGTACTTAGGCTAAGCATAGTATGAGGGTTTTGATGCATGGGGACGTACGGAAGACGTCCCTCTTTGCTAAGGGTCCCGCGTGCAGAATCAGTATTTGGGGATATAGGAAACTACAGACAGAAATACATGGTGAAATGGATCAAACATTACGTGTGACGCTGTGTGTCTATCACGCACTGCAAAACGACATCAGATCCGGCATTAAAGTTGCAAAATGCACTAAAAAGCTTGGAAAGGCCAAATTAAGTTCAAGCGGGCAACCTTCACTTGAGTTCAATCACTCTTAGGACACCGAGAGCAAAGAAATCCTCACATCCCTTATCTCTGTTCTCATCGATGCACGCTCAGCCCTCCACCAGTCGGTCCCCTTGCCTTGGACACTGGTCTTTGCCTTTGGCGGGTTCACCCTAAACTGCCACGAGGGTAACGCTTCCTGACCGACTTTGGCCCCACGTGAAGGGACCTGATCCGCGTGACATCTGCCTCCCACACGGGTGCATTGTGTCATCCCAAGCAAAGGTGCAGCCACTCAGATCTAGAGGCAAACTGGTTTGATCCCACCAGATCAGCACAAGGTCATCAGGGCTGCGGCCATCAAGAGCTTGTGGTCCCTGCACCCTGGGAAGGATGAAGCCCCTCCTCCTGTTGTATCTCTCTAGGCAGCTTTTCTATTGTCTAAGGGCGGAAAAGATGAAGAGGCTGCCAAGACCCTTCCTAAGCATCACTTTGCTTACATATCCGGAGCACGTGGGCGATGAGGAATGCGCATGCCGTTTGCTCCTGCTGGACCACTGCCCGGTGCAGGGGGGGGTGCCGAGCCCAGTGTGTCTTTCCTCAGATTCAGCTCTCTTCTCCCTCCTTTCCTGCCTTAAAACTGCTGCATCAAGCACCCCGAAGCCCACAACGCCGCAAAACCACCAGCCCAAGCCTTGTCCTGCATCCAGTCCCTGCATCTCATCGGCATCACCAGCGGCAGAGTTTTACAGCTCGGCTTGTTGGGGACTGATTTCCAACAACCAAGCCACTTTGAGGGACACCGGTAAGATCGGTGAGAGAACCAGTTGTGTAATTTGTGTGCCTGCACATACACGGGCATGCACATGCATGCACACGCACGCACACGTTGAACCCGCCCCGCTGTCCATCCCAGCGCAGCTCTGTGCTGGAAGCAGAAGATTGGCTGGCGAAGGATCTCTCTCCAAGCAAGGGTCGGTTTTGGGGGCGTTTCTGTTCCCTCAGCTGGCTCCAGAATAAATGGTTTCCTTTTACATCCTGTTTCCTTAGAAGAGTCCTGAAACGTTGCTGTGCCCTGAGGGGGTTGGATGTGGGTCTGCGCCTCCTCTCAGCTTTCTGACAGCTTCAACTAAATATAAAGAAGAGGCAGAGAGCTCAAACCTTGTAAGTTCCTACATGCTTTTCAAAAACAGGAAGCCAGGAAGAGCTTTAACATCGCAGCAGATGGGAACTCAGCTTTTAACAAGACATCAGAGATTCCCCTTCACAGCCTCCACGCCACGCACAGCTCTGAGCAAACCGACCTCCCCACTCCCAGGCCTTTTCTGCTCATATTTTATAATAAAAGGTCAAAAGCCGGAAATGACACATTTCTTGTTGCCTGCCTCAGGCTCCTCACAGTGGGGAAACGGAGGCTACGGCACCCCCAATCACTGGTCTCACAGCCTGCCCTCGAGATGGCCCTAGCGTCCGTGGGGCTGACGTGGCTGAAAAACTAACCACTTTCTCCTCCTTTTGGTTAACTTTTGGGTGGATCCAGACGGTCTCGGTCACTGAAAGGCAGAAGGGAGGGGGTGAGGAATACACGCGATCGCTCCACGGCGGCTCATCCAGCCAGCCAGGAGAGGGTACCCCAAAGTCCTGAGTCCTGTCATTCTGCCACGACCCCAAAAGAGCTCCCGTGTCAGTGGAGAAAGAGGACAGGACCCAGTAACCACGTAGGTCCTCCCAGCTTGCCGCCCAGCCATGGCAAACTCCCACCCCCTGAGCTGTGGCTATCCACAGGGGCTCCATCTCCCCCTCCCCAGTAGCCTGGCTCCAGGAAGGTGCAGGACACAGGGGTTTGCAGTCTGACCTGCCGTCACCTCTGCTGAACCTCTGCCATTCTCATTCTTTCCACCCGAAAGCACCGGAGGAATTTCCCCCCGCCTCGACACGTTGGCAGGAGACCCTGTGGATTTTGAACTTTTCTCTGGGAGTATTAAACAGGGATTACAAACTGGGATCAAGGGAGTGGGAAAGCTGCAACTGGGGCCTTGCTAGCCTGTCATGCATCATGGCATACCTGTATGATACCACGGATGGAGAATTCGCCCCTCCAGGGCAACCACAGGTCTTCTCCTCTTCCTTTTTCTCCTCCATCACATCTGCTGAAGAAGCAAAAGCTGACCAGGGCTTCGCAGCATCCACAGGCTGAATTTGCACCTTTAGGGCACATAAACCCACCCTGTGACCTCCCAGAAAGCCAGGGGTCAGCATCCCTCGCTCCGGAGCACAGCAAGCCAGCAGAGAGGAGTTTGGCTTGTCACTGCAGCAGACCAGACAGGCCAGGGCACAGACCCACGGGATGCTCAGCCTTTCAGCTTCACTGCCATCCTTTGTGTGCCGTCTGTTCAAACAAAGCTGGGCCCTTCCAGCTCCAGCCAAACCGGGACCCGGGCACGGGTGCAAGCCAGAGAGGGGGACAAGGGCTGTGATTCTGCCTGAGTCTGAGAGATTGCTGCCTGCAAAGCCATCGCTCCGTGATGCCTCGAGCTGCATGAATGAGTTCAGAGTGGCAAAGGAGGATGCTGCAAGGGGAAAATTAAAGCACCAGTGCTGAACTTGCCCTTGAGCTGAGCAGAGAAGCAGAATCCCCCGCAAAGCCTTTGCATGCGGGTACCCAGGGAACCAGCAAGCTCTGGATGGGGAACCCTTCACCCAAAACATGCTTGATTTGCCTGGAGGTGAGGCCATGGTGTTTGAGTGCTACTGGGAACTCACCTGAGACTGGATTCATGGTGGCTGCTGCTGCCCCTAGCTCCCACCGTTCCTCACATGGCTCTGGAAAATGACCTCAGGCTGGATCCCTCCATCAGCCACCGCTGCTTCCAGGCTCCATCCAGACCCATTTGCTCTGGTTTAGGGAGAAATTTGGCTAATGAAACTGAGACACATGCAAGTTCCTCAGCAATCCCAGTTGAATCCATGATAACACTGCTCCTGGGGCTGCCCTGGGAAGCTCCAAGAAATGGTCTGGGGAGGGTTGAACCGATTTGAGAAGGTTTGAGCTGACCTAGGAAGTATTTCACCTTCTCTGCTCATTAGGTGAGGAAATGAGGCACAGCAGATGTGGCCAGGAGAAGTGAGAAAAGGTGCAGAGGCTGGGGAGCATTCACATCAGTGCTGGCTTTGTCTCACCCTCGCAGGCAGGTGAGAGAACGCTATCACCAGGATGGGGGACACATGGGGATGTGCAAATTGGGGAATTTGACTGTATCAAGGAGTCTCATCTTGATTGCATCCTCTGCAGGCTTGTTGCATCCTCTGCAGAAAGACTGGATGCATTTAAGATGGAGGATGCAAAGAGGATCAGTATCATCTTTGCTGCCCCCACCGTGATCTTTGCAGGTCCCAGGGTTTTTAATCCTCCAAGACATAATCTGCCATGTGCTGTGCTCCTTTCAAGAGATGTTCAGCACCAGGATGACTTCTCAGCTGCTCTTCAGTGCCAGACCTGTGCCAGCTCTGAGCATCCCTGCCTTCTTCAGCTGCAGCACAGAGAAACCCCAGAGGTAAGAGTTACCCAGAAGAGGAAGTGAGGATCATAAGGACATACAAAAGGTCCTACCAGGCCAGTGTGGTCCAGCTAGCTCTGCTCCACCAGCGACCATGGGAGAGGCAAGCACCTTTAGGGCAAGCAACTGGTTGCAGCTTGCCTGTGGTCCACTGCACTTGTGCCACCCCAGCACCCAGACCTGCTGGACTAGGGATGTTCAGCATACATCCCCATTACTATCTACTTCCAGAACTAATTAGTTCAATTGCTCTAATCCTTTTAGATTAGATCCCATCTGCCTCCTGTGGATGCAACTGTGTGAAGAAGGACTGCCTGGAATCTGTTTTAAAACCATCTCCTGCTAGCTTCTACCCAGCTCCATGCTCTTAACGGTGGGATCTGCTGGACAGCTTTAATCCCCTGCCCCATCAAAGCTGAGAGGTACAAGAAGGGACTGAGTATCCCCGCTCTACGAATTGCCTTCGTTGCTAGCCTTGCTTCAGATCATGCTTGATCCTGGAAAGCAGAAATCCTGCACCAGCACAGCTTCATAGCAGCTTAGAAGATGACAGACTGTCACTGATACAGGAAAACACGGGTCAGACTCCTGGGTCACAGGAAAGGCTGAATGTGCAAAGCTGCTGGGGTTTATATTTTAAAAGTTCTGTCCAAAGTGCCTGTTAGACTGCAGTTTTTGCTTTCGTAGAAATAAAGTGCTCCTTTAATATATAAACAAGTGAATTAGTTACTCTGCTTTAAATAAGGCAAACCAAATGACCAGGACAGCATCAGTCCAGATGTTTTACATCTGGGCACGGGTTGTTTACCGCAGGGCTGGGTATAAGATTCCCAGTACCAGTTGAATTTCACTGTCCTCCACCCCAGCAGCTCCCCCACAGCTGGCTCAGACACTGCATTAAATCTCCAGCTGCTTTGTCGGGCTGTGTAGGATCAGCCCCCTATCACAAAGTTTGGATTTTTTTTAATTAAAGTATGTTCTAGCTTGGTAGATCTGCAGCCCGCTAAACCCAAAGGCTCCCCAGGGAGCAAAACCACACTTGAAATAGCTCGCGACAAAAGAAATGTAAGTTTTGCCCTACGCGCAACTGCGTTTTCGAGCTGGGCGGCCGGAGGGGAGGAGTTGTGCTGGATCAGTGGATGTGTCTTTTGGCAGCTGGGCCCTCTCATTACGGGAGCAGAGAAGACGGAAGAAGGCAACTCCCAGTATCGCTCCCCCTTCCCGGTCCTCTTCCCCCATCCCACTGCTGTAGGATCTCCTACGTGGCACTGTGGGGGCAGGGAGCGCTGGCCGGAGCGCCTGCCGAGTCCGACTGCACTCGGAAATCACTCCATGGCAAGAGAAATCCTCCCCTGCAAAGCAGATCAGCCTGATTCCTAGCACTTTTACCCTGGAAAAAATATGTTCGTGGTTAAGATTAAGCTGTTTGCTGAAATTTTGGTAGAATTTACTGATTTTCTGCATACTCACGTCCTATGATACTATGATTCTATTTATTGTGGTTGTCTTAAAGCAATGCACTCAGGATTGTGTCGTCAGGCGGGAAGAATTAGTAGCATGGGACAGTTAGCAGTAGCAGGAATAGAGAGGAATAGATATTGAAAAATCAGTCAAAAATTGAAATATCTTTATGCTGGGATCCCTGTCCTCAAACACAAAGAACTATTTTTATTCAACTCCAAACTCCTGTTATTGAGGCACAGCCATCCAAAAAGACTGAAGCACGGAGCCTTGTGCTTGTGTCAAAGGAGTTTGATGCTTTGAGGCATTGAAAGAGATCGAGATTAAAAGTTTTAGAGTTTATTTTAAATTTCACTAGGAAGGAAAAAAGTCTTACATGGGAAGTAATTACATAGAAGCGCTTGAAGGTGGAGCAATTCAGAGTTTGGCAGAGAAGACAGTTGACACTGGAAGTTTAAAGCAGCTTTTCTCATTTCTCAGCTGGTACATGCTGCTGGTACAGAGCAGTAACCATTCACCTGTGTATTGATCGCTTGCTATCAGCAAATTCATTTTTTGCTATGGCAACATAGTAATAAAGCAAAGACTGTGCTATAAAAACCCTGGGGCCACATTCTGATCATTTATGCAGACAAAAAGTCAAGAAAACCGCTCCAAATATCCACTAGTGCAGACAAAAATATGATCTTAAGGTAGTCCAAACCTCTCTTTCCCCTTCCTTCTCAGAAGGAAGCTGATTTCCGAAGATCACTGCTGGAGGCACATTATCATTAAATACTGAGGCATAAGGTACCTGCTTGAATCCCAAATGCCCAGGGAAGATGCCAGCCAGAGATGTGTTTTGTTCAGGTGTTTGTTTCTCCACACATGCCACTGAAAAAGAAAAAAAAATAAAATAAAATCACACAAAGCTAGGAGCCTTCAAGCATCTGAAATGACTTCATGCTTGGCACCCAATAGGTCGCCCAAGTGAGTGAGACCCCTTGGCACTTTTCCCCCTTAACAGCTTTTGCGCAAACGTCACCACACGGATCAATTCCGCCGTAACGAAGGCTACTGGGAACGGATAAACGGGACAGTCTTTCTCACAGCCAGAAATAAACACCCAGTGAGCAGACCAAACCTCCCGTTATCTGCTACCGCTGTTATCGAGGCCTCACTGCTGCAAACCGCGCCGTGAGCGAAATCATCACAGAAACACACATTTTGATTTGCTGTTAGAGTTCTGGGGAGCTGGTTTATTGCAGCTTGTGGAAAATTTTGTACAAGGAGGGCTCAAAGGCCTCCTCTCGTTTGATGCGTGGAGCATCTACTCACATGGCATCATCTGAATGGTCTAGATAGAAGAAAAACGTCACTTTTTTTGTCATGTTTTGATGTCACTTTGATGTCGCTTCCAGAATCGATGGGCTGATGTTGTGCAAGGAAATGAACAGTGGAAGGATGAGATGATCCCCATGCAAAGTGCTTGCAAGACAACAACCCAGGTCTGAGAGCAGAATTTTCTAAGCGAGAAGACTAAATCAGACGCTGTTTCCTGCTATAGCAACAAGAGGCAGCAACCTGCTGAGGCCCCTGTCTTGTGAGGGAAGTGGAGAAACTTGAAGACCCCAAATCAGCTTTAATAGGGTTGAAAAAAAAAAGAAACTACGTGGTGATTAGAAGCAAGGGAAGACAGAGACATCAGTTAAACAACACAACGATGCAGCATCCTTCTGCTAATGCGGTAACTATCGATGAGAATGGCGCTTAACTACTGAGAGGTGCTTAGAATATCACTGTATCTCAGTTTGCCATTAAAAAAAAAAAGTCCCGTGCCTGCTTCAAACGTGACAGGGTTAAAACCCAGCAGCGTTCAATACGGGTGACTCAGTGCAGAAACTTCTCTAGGGCACATATTTTGCTGCAAGCGCTCTCAGCCAGGCAGTCTGGCACGGGGCGGCATGAGGATTTAACTCCTTCAGCGTTACTTCAGGGCTGCAAATATTTGCTGCCATAATGCCAAAAAAAAAAAAAAACAACCTAGGTAAGTTTGCCAGATGTGAGGATTTTGCCAGTGTGTTATGCTACAACGAAGAACAGACTCTGCTCATCTCATGATGCGGGGGGAAATTTAGAGGGGTGATGGTTCACCGCTCCATCAGCCCAGCTGCTGGGGAAAAAGGGAGGTGGGTGTTGGCGCAGGTGTTAAATATTCGCGGTCTGTGACTGCTCCGGTGGTGGCCGAAGCCCCTTGCAACACCCCTGACTTCACGGAGGATGACAGCTCAGAAAAAAAATAAATGCATCACCCTCCTCATGCACCAACGACCACCCAGCCTCAAGAGGTGCGAGGAAACAAGATGAACCAAAGCCTCGTAAAAATGCAAAAGCAGCGTCGGGGCTTAGGAAAGGCGTTCTGTAAGGCCCGGCTTTGGGAACCACAGGCAGCAAGGGCCGTGGCAGCAGAAGGAGGGACCACGCATCCCCCCAGCCCCGCCGGACCCCCCCTTACAGCCGAGCGC
>WHYT01015191.1:28724-55260 GCA_009806455.1 Tetrax tetrax | reverse complement strand
ATTGGGGGGGGTTGGGATTAGGGATATGGGTAGGGTAGAGATTGTCCCACAAACTGGCTCTGGTTTTGGAGAAAAGACGTTGCAAGATCCCCACCCACTACCTCCAGTTTGCTAGGGGTGGTTGCAGCAAAGCTGCACTTTGGTTTTTGCACCCAAGAGAAACTTTCGGGGGGGTGGGGGTGAAGAAAGAGAAGACGGGGAGAAGAGAAGCACCAAAGTGGTCCCGGAGCAGCCCTGTTTGGAGAAAGTCTCCAGCCCCTGGCTCCTGCACAGCCTGGGAGCCTCCGGGACCCTGGGCACCAGCCCAGCGCAGGAGGAAAAGCTCTCACTACAGCCTCCCCGCGACAAGACCGACTAACCCCGTCCTTCTGCCAGCCTTACCAAAGCCTCACGTCCCTCTGCTGACATGGAAATGGCCTTTTGCTTGCATGCCTCCGTCCTGCGGCGTGGTCTCGGCGACGGCAGAAAGGCAGTCCTCCAAGGGGCGCGTGCCTCTGGCTGGCCATCACGGGCGACGGCACCTCCAAATTTGCCAGGAGAGCGGGTCCCCGGCAGCCCCGAGATGGGTGGGATGCCACGTTGGCATGGGGCGTCCTCTTGCAGGGGGCTGGGCTGTACGAACACAGGAGAGGATGCTTAGCGGCTGCGCGTTCCCCCACATCCCCTCTATTTTCACCCTGGGTCATAAATTCCCCAATAATTTCAGCCATAATCCAAGGATGGGCAAAATTTCTCTGTCTCGCCGCCGCAGGCTGCGTCACTCATCGCAGCCCAGCGCGCCTGGCCAAATTTCTCACCAGTTTCTGAAGTAATTAACCTTTTTTAAGCTGAGGATGTAAGCAGCTCGCAAGAGAACTACTCCTTGTATCTGTTTTCTTTCAGAATGAAAAAGGCAAACGTTGACTTCACTATGAAAGAGTTTCAAGGTATCTTTAGAAATAAAAGGGAAGGAAAAAAAAAAAAAAAAACCAAAAGAAAAACCCTCAGGTTTTAAATGTGTGCTGCACTCGATGCTGTCTGCACCTTAAAAGTGCGTCAAGGGCAGTTTGGAGCTCGTTGCACAAGTCTTTGCTCTTAGGCAGCGGGGATGGCTCTTCCTTTCGATGGAAGCCTTGCTCCCAAAAGGATTTTAGGATACAAATTGCCTCTCTCTCTCTGTCTCTCAGGCTACGTAATTCCTACTCTGGCAAAGGGTCCCCGGCGCAACTGCGCACACTCTGCATTCCCTGTGCTTCGGGCTGTGTGCGTGTTTCCTTCCATATGTAATCCCAGCGGGCCCTTCGCTTCCTGCTCTCTTGGCTTTAACCCTCCAGCTGCCCCGCTCCGGCCCTTTCTTGCCTTCCCGGCGAGGAAAAGCACTCGCTTTGGGCGCGAAGGTGGAATTTAAACCCTTGGGGATCTGCCGTTGGGAAGGTTCGCCGTGAGCGGAGGGAAGGTCTGGGGACAGGGTGTAGTCTCAGAGGCAGGCGGGGCGAGCTCCGAAAAAACTTTCAGGCATGGCGGTTAGGAGCGGTCAGCCTGTAGATTTATCGAAGCTAGGAGCTCAGAGTCCTCCCTGGGGATGGGTGCACCGACGTTGTGATGAGATGCATCTACCTAATGCATGAACGTACTGGGAAGGGGCTCTGCTAAGGGAAAGGAGGGGTCCACCACCTTCCTCTGTCCCAGTACCTCCTGGTAGGGCAGTACAGGCAAAAACTAAGTCAGAGCTGACCAGACGGCGTTGGATGGTCTCAAGGGGCTCCTCTGACTTAGCTTGGTGGAAGCTCCTGAGCTCCATCTAGTGTCTAGAAAGCTGAGCATTTGGGTACGGAGCTGGGGTCCCCAGAGAGGACAATCACTGCCCTACACTGACTGCGATAGCCCCTGGATCGACGCGCAGCACTGCGCTGCACGGCCCTCGGGCAGCAGAAACATCCCGCTTTCAGCTTTTCCTGACCAGGGCTGAGGTTTGACCTGCTGCTTTGGGGACAGAAATACCTCTTGCTTCCATTCCCTGGCCCCTCCTTAAATCATTTACTGTATGTGAACACATAGTAATACAGTCAAATTGCTTAAAAAAAAAAAAAAAAAAGAAGCTTTCATTCAAAATGCACAGGCTCTGCATGCCAGTGTGCAGCCTGGACTCTTGACGATTAATCGTTGCTCAAGGGAAAGCCCAGTGTGGACTTGGGATCACTGCGCCCCAAGTGAAGCTTTGATGCAGATGCTCAGCCTGTCGCTGGAGTGGGTTTCACTGGAAGAGCCCCTGGGGTCTCTGAACGCTCCAGAAAGGGCTTAAATCGCGCTGACGGTGAGGTCTTCTTACCCAGCAGGTCCTCAGAGGCATCTGGTGCTGCTGAAACCATGTGGATTATTCTGGCGCTTGCTCTCTGCGGCCTCGCTGCAGCCGTGCCCTCGGAGGACAGGAAGCTGAGCGACAAGGCAACGACGCTGGCTGACCGCAGCACGACGCTGGCCTTCAACCTCTACCACGCCATGGCGAAAGACAAGAACATGGAGAACATCCTGCTGTCCCCCGTGGTCGTGGCCTCTTCCCTCGGCCTCGTGTCTCTGGGGGGCAAGGCCGCAACCGCCTCCCAAGCCAAGGCAGTGCTCAGCGCAGACAAACTGAACGATGACTACGTGCACACCGGGTTGTCCGAGCTCCTGAACGAGGTCAGCAACAGCACAGCCCGCAACGTCACCTGGAAGATTGGCAACCGCTTGTACGGCCCTGCCTCCATCAACTTTGCTGATGACTTTGTGAAGAACAGCAAGAAACACTACAACTACGAGCACTCCAAGATCAACTTCCGAGACAAGAGGAGCGCCTTGAAATCCATTAACGAGTGGGCAGCCCAGACCACGGACGGGAAACTCCCAGAGGTCACGAAAGATGTTGAGAAAACTGATGGGGCCCTCATAGTCAATGCCATGTTCTTCAAGCGTAAGTTCTACCTTCAATTCTTGACATAAATGATCCAAAACCTAGCCTGAGCCAATCATAGCAGCCCAAATGGGGAGGTGAACAAATCCTAGGTCCACTGGAGGCATGCTCTCTTTCAGAACAAGTAGTTAGGAGCTGTGCATGAAATTACCACCCATTCCCTTTTCTTACAAGCTGAATTTCTCTCTCCTGTAGCTCACTGGGATGAGAAGTTCCATCATAAGATGGTGGACAACCGTGGCTTCATGGTGACCCGTTCCTACACTGTGGGAGTTCCCATGATGCATCGCACAGGTAAGTTGCAAACCTCCTGCCCCATGTCAAGTCCAACTGGAGTTTTACTCACTGCTGCTCCGTTACCCAGTTTTCCACCAACTGCTTCCAAGATTGTTTTGCCTCATGGTCAATGAGAGAGAGAGAGAACAAAGCAGAGTGTGCTTGTTCTGCTGATTCAGTGAATCCGTATTTACTACTGGGTGCTCGGCTGTTAGGAATAAATCCTAGCTCGTTACACAAATGGGACACGCAGTTTTGAGTTGTTGCCAGCTCCAATAATGCTGGGCCAGTTCCCAAAACAGCGTTCAGACTCTCTTGCCTTGCTGGTCAGGGCAAGTCCAGGGTGAATTCACAACAACGTTGTGGGTAGCTTTGTCTCTGCCCCTCATCTCACCATCTCCTTCTTGTGATTTGAAGGTCTGTACAACTACTATGATGATGAGACAGAGAAGCTCCAGGTGGTAGAGATGCCACTCGCTCACAAGCTCTCCAGCATGATCTTTATCATGCCAAACCACGTGGAGCCTCTGGAGAGGGTTGAGAAACTGCTGAACAGAGAGCAGCTGAAGACCTGGGCTGGCAAGATGAAGAAGAGATCCGTGGCCATCTCGCTGCCTAAAGTCATCCTGGAAGTCAGCCACGACCTTCAGGTAAAGGAAACCCTTAAAGAAAACAGTTGGGCCTTACAGTTCTTTGGGGTGGGAGAGAAGATAGTGGGATGATAGGTTATCTGTGCCTGTCATCCTTTTTCCACAGCTAGTCTTAACCACGGCTGGAAAGGATTGCACTGTCATCTCTGGGAGGGTTGCTGACCTCTTTTCTCCTCCTAGAAACACTTGGCTGATCTGGGCCTGACAGAAGCCATTGACAAAACCAAGGCTGACCTGTCAAAGATCTCTGGCAAGAAAGACCTTTACCTGTCCAATGTCTTCCATGCCGCTGCTCTGGAATGGGACACAGATGGGAACCCCTACGACGCTGACATCTACGGCCGAGAGGAGATGAGGAACCCCAAGCTCTTCTATGCTGACCACCCCTTCATCTTCATGATCAAGGACAATAAAACCAACTCCATTCTCTTCATCGGCAGGCTCGTGAGGCCCAAAGGGGACAAGATGCGTGATGAGTTGTAGTTAGGGTTTGTTGGGTTTTTTTGGTTTGTGTTTTTTTTTTTATTTTTTTTCCCCAGAGCTTTGGTTTGTGTGTTGTTTTGGTTTTTTTTTTTTTAGTGGGGGATTTCAAAAAAGGGGAAACACTATTTTGTATCCTTCTCGAACTATGGGTGCTATTCAGACCAGGGTGCATTGTGATGAGAAACCAGCATACACTTTACCTCACCCCAAAATACTTATTGCACAAACCCACCTCCAGAGAGGAACGGGGAGCCTGGCACAAGAGGGTCAGCAGGAGTGGAAGGGAACTGGCGCGCACCGTCTCAGCTACCAGCATTCCTGGCTGAGACGTTCAGGCTGACACCTAGCTCCTCCCCGCACTAATTAAGCCTCCTGCTAAGTACCTTGCTGCTACCATCAAGCCCTGCAGAGGCACAAGCCCTCCACCCTTCCATCTCAAATGCTTCTGCACGCTTAGCTCCGCTGCTTTTCTCCCCCTTTGATGCTTTGCAGTTGTTCCTTGCTTCTCTTTTCTTCAGTGGTACAGCACAGAGCAGAAATGGCCGATTCTGCAGCGCAGCCTCCTCTGTGGCCCCGGGAGCAGAGCAGGACCGCAGCGGCACATAAAAAGGGAGACTGTATGGAGTTACACCCTGCCCTGGATGGTGCTTCGGCTGCGTCTGGGTCCTTAGCTAGAACACTTGCTGCGCAGTTGAGTGCAGCTTTGCTCAACGCTTCACGAAGAAGTGGCTTAGGGGTGTCAGCAGAGAGGCCAAAGAGCAGATGGGCTTCTAGAAAGATGAACCTGAGGTCCCTTCAGCACTCCTGCATGACAGAAAGGGCTGTGTTCCACCCCTGTGGGGATCCCAAAGGGGGCTCTTGGGCCAATATCTGGAATTAAACATCCTGTACCAGGCAAACAGAGAAAACTCCTCTTGGTGCTTCTCCATCAGCGCAGAGGGCACGGAAAGAGACAGTTACCACTGTGAAAGTTCTCCCAAATTACAACCAGGGTGTTGCCTTCAGCTCCTGTATCAGGCCAAGGGACTCCTGCTGGCTTCTCACAGGGAGGTGGACCAGGTTCCCTTCCACTTGTTTAAATTCAAAGCTTTATGGCTGCCATTACCTGACTTCCTAATGACCTTTTTCTGAGGCATGTCTCCTCCCTGATACTTTAGCTCCCTGTTGGCTGGCCTGGATAAGGGCACGCTGAAAAACAAATGTATTTATAGTTATATTTATGTCTGATAATTAGCAAGTTTCACAGCCTGCTCCAGCCTGGACTCGGAGGCGATTCCTATCTTCTTCCCTTTAAGGGCTATCGCCAGGTTACTGCTATCTAAAGTAACTGATGTGATCCCACGAGCAGTGAAGCATCTGTCAGATAAGCCTTGCTGTGCACCGAGACATCCCAAAGCACATAATGACAAGATTATGGAAATGAGAGAAATTTGAAATGAGAGACGTCTGTGCATCACAACCTAAGTGCCAGTTACTTGGAACCAGCAAGGACAGCGACTGCAGTGCTTTTTTTTTTTTAGTCCCCTGCCAGTGTGCTTGCGGTCAGGTTGTTACGTAGAAGCCCAATACTGCATTTTTTCAGACCATATACAGGACTAACTCCACTTATTTATTACGTTACAGCTACAAAGTCTCTTAGTAGGTGTTTCCTATAGCCAAAAATGAGCAGCTTGTGCCCCTAAGTTTCACCTGACCATGCCTTCTCCAGCTCTGCCTGTTCACACAACTGCAGAAAAGCTCACCTGCCCCAATTCCTATCCAAGCCAGCCAGAATGGGAGATTCTTGGCTTTAAGCCTCTTCCCAGATCATATTCCCAGGTACTTTCCCCCCACCATCTTGGGAGGCGGGAGGCAATCCAACAAGGCTGTACCCAAAAAGCACAGGAAGCCTGAAGAGCAGCGTGTATGCTGGACGCCACGGAGTGAACCGGCGCACTGAAACCCCCACGCTGTAGCACGTTACGGAGGATGGGGGGGTGGGAAAAAGGGGTGGGCAAGGCAAAAACACACTGTGGGATATTGTGAATAATTTGCATCATGTGGATGCAGGTATCTGATGGCTTTTATTGTCTGTTCTTGTACCACACAATGACAGTTGTATAATTTTGCAATAAAACTTTTTCAATGAACCTCTGGTAGCCACAGTCACTTGCAGGGTTTGGGTGGAGGCAAAATACTCTTCCAAGAGCTTAGAGAAGTTCCTTGCCATCCTTAAATCCAATACCCTGTTCTTAATTTGGTAATTATGGACCAAAATTACACATAATACACAACAACAGATGGATTCCCGTTACATGTCTGTCATGGGAAAGGAACACTGTTAGCAGGTTGGCTTTTCACTTTAACATTTTTCTCCTGAAAATTCTCCTGCAAGTATCCAACATCTTTAATGTTTCACAGGTAAGAGGACCTACTGCCCTGCCCTGCCATCTAACAGAGCAGCAAACGGCTCAGTTACAAAGAAAACATGTCAGTGTAGGAATAAAACTGAGGTGTTAGCCACAGGAACCAGCCTTCCTGACCCTACAAGCTTAAGCTGCTCTAGCTAGGATCCAACCAAGGGAAATAGAGGAGAAAAAAAAAAAAAATTAAAAAAATAACTGCAAGAACCTGCACCATTGCTGTGGGCATACAGCTACACCTTGGAAAACCCAGCAAAGGACCACGCTGGCCCATGTCCTTCCACTGCTGAAACAAATTAACCTGCTGGCCATTCAAGCATGCAACCTTCTGCTACTCAGAAGTAAAATCAAAGCCCTAGATTTCTTCCCTTTTCCCAAAAAAAAAAAAAAAAAAAAAAACCAAACAAAAGCACATGTCTGGGACTGGCAGGCACACACATCAGGCTGACAAAAGGTACCATACGCTTGCTCCATCAGTCTTTCACTGAAGAAAATTACAGCAGCCACCTCCAGCACTAACCGTGGCAGCCCAGGGCCACCATCAACCTGGAAGGGCAATACTGCAAGGAAGTGAGCAGCTTTCCAGAGCTCCTGAGCCCGTCCTACCCCCAGCTCACATTGCAAGCAGCTCTGAACACTCCTGTTCCCACCCTAGGGAAGGCAGCGCCCTCAAGGCACAGCAAACTGAACAAGCTCTCTACCTCTCCTTTAGGAGCTTCTTCAAACAGCTCATGGCTCAACACTCCAACCAGTGCACGCTAGGAAGGCATTCTGTTCACGCATCCCAAACTCAACCGTGATGTTGTCCCCAACTTCTCACCCCACCATGGATGTACCCAGAGGGATACAGCAACCCCACTCTTAAAACACACCACTTGCACGTCTCTTGATTCTAGCAGTGATCGGCACTGTGAGATTAATTGCTCTCAATCAGAAAGAGTTGAGTGATCTCCAGGAAAGCCAGCCCTCACTGGAGGATTGCAGGAGCAATTTCCAACTGATCATCACCAGGCACACAGCGACTTTTAAGAATTCAGATAAAACATGGAAGGCCTTGCACTGTGTCACACTTCTGTTGCTTCAGGCCTTCCATCTTTCACACATTTCCTTCTCCTGCAGAGTGACAAAACTGCTCTGACACCTTTTTCTAAATTTTTTTTCCCTTCAAAATTCAAATTCATATTTAAAAAAAAAAAAGTTGGTATTACTTACTCTAACACTTCACATGTAAGAACTTTTTCAAAGCTTTCCACTGAAAGATGTGCACAGAAACCTGAGATTCATTTTCTGACACCCTGAAAAGGCTCCTCTGTCTCCAACAGACTTAACCAGCTTCCAAGCCCGCATCCTGCCAGGCTGGCTTTCCAGGTCTGCCAGAGAAGCTGGGAACGGGAAGGCTGAGGCTCACACATTCCCACACACTGGCAGACAGACCAGTTCCTGACACCATCAAGTCTGAAGTTCCAGTTCCTAAGTTGCCTGCCTAGCTCCCGCAGAAAAGAACGCTGAAAACTGAAATCTGTTTTCAGATCCCAGCTATTCCTAAGCAGCAATTTTTGCCAATTTGTACAATTTTTGTTAATGCAACAAAGAGGTCCTGAATTTCTCAAAATCTGAACAACACAAAGCCTTGATCTTGAGCACACGATCTCTTATGATGTGCCTAAGTCTCTTCCCACTACTGCACTGGACTTGGAAAAACACTGGCAAAGGAGCTGGCAAAACCAATCTCTGCCTAAAACTTAACAGAATGCTCAGCCTCAATGCTTCAGCTACAGCGCTTTAGCTTGACCACAGTAGACAAGAACATCAAGAGTAATTCCTGCAGCAGCAGAAATGAAAACATATCCCTGCCTGCAGACTATGGATCTCAGTAACTACGTAGCCTTGTCATCTATGATCAACTTCAGGATCTACGTATGTTACGCTACAGATCATTCCAGCCAGTTATCAAAACAGTGACAAATTAACAGACTGATTGCTCAAGCCTCAAAGGAAGACAGGTTTTTTTTTCCCAATCACTTAAATATATTCCCATCACAAAGCTTACAACAGAACATTTGAAATCCAGAGCGTACACTTTTCCCCTCCTCCAACTAACGTGTAAGTAAGAAGTTTGTCTCATCCCTTACACGAAGGTAACCTGACCCCTACACAGCGTACAGCCCTCAGTCACACAGTGAATGTCTTTTTAGTGACGAGGGAAATGGATGTATGGAGGTGAAAAAGGCATTCCGTGGAACATAGCAATATTCAGTTGACGCCAGAAAGGTAATAAACTTCTACAGTTGCTTTGGACATTGCTTAAAAAGCTCCCCCTTCTGGAAACCTCAGAGAAAGGGACTGGTATGTAAGTGAGGAGTAACCAGTACTACTCCAGTTCGTGGAGTGTCATTCGCAACCCTCTAAATACTGGCCTGCCACTTCAGCTCTACCCAGAGATCAGGATTTTGTCCCCACTCTCTTTAGATCAGGAGCTGGTCTGTTCACTCCAAGAGGGTAACACAAGCTGGAAGAAATGCAGTGGAATTCCTTCCATACCAAAGGAGGGAGCAAGGCTTTCCTGGAATACATCCTGCAAAAAAAAAAAGCACCTCCACAAACACTGTCTTTTGTGATTTTATTAAGAGATGTTTTCAGGACAGTCAAGCTTCTGGTTGCAGATGTTACAAACCCTACAACAAAAAACAAAACACCGAGTGAGATGGTGGCAAACCATTTCCCATAAGCATTCTCTTATCCAAAACACTGAACAAACAGTTCAAAAGTTTTGAAGTTAAACAGCATCTCTCACTTTCTGTATTTTAGCCAGTGATCCCTTTTCCCCACAGGAGCAGATCTCACTACTCAGATTCCCTTGTTTCACTGTTGCCCTGCAAGCTCCCTGAACTCTCCCTCTTCACACAAGGCCAGCTTCAGTCAGAGAACACCACAGCCTGGCTTCCCCTAGCAGGCAAGGAAATCTTCTGGAAAAGGCCTTAGGCCTGTGCCTCCTGCTGCTCTGCTCAGAGAAAGTGAGGAAAATTTGAAAGCAGCAAGTTGCATGTTTTCACTGGGAATGACCCAGAGGAATATCTATCCCGTGCTGTCAACTGCACACTGGTAGCAGGGGGTACAACGTGGAAACCTCCCAGGCACCGAACCCTTCTCGGATAAATGCCTCTAAGTCACTCAACTTGTGCCCCAAGGCCCCAGATCCACGCTGTAGAACACAACAGGGAACTGAGCACTTGGGCAAGGACGTTCCCTTTCAGACTCGTCATCTCATCTTCACTGAAGGGTGTGCTTAGCTGGTTTGCAGCGCGCCTTAAACCGTGCCAGTTTTTTTTTTTCCCCCCCCCAGTATCTCAGCTACCAGCCAGCTTTTTTGGTGACACAACATCTTTTCCACATGGATCCTCACCAAAGCTACCTCCCACCGCTCGCAGGCACTTACCCCTCAGGCAGTGGGAACCGGCTGAGGCATGGCTGGCTGTTCTGGTTTGCCACCTTTCTGCTCTGAAATGGGGGTGGTGGGCAAGATCTCTTCTTTGGGTTCCACAATGCTGACGTGGTCTGGCAGAGGCTTTTTGGGGCCAATCTTTCCACTTGGGTCCCAAGGCAACATGATCTTTACTTTGATTCCCAGTACTCCTGCAAAGAGGGACAGGCTCGTTTCATACAAAATATCAAAGACACATTTAAGGTTACAAAATATGCTATCTGCACCAAAAAACATCACCTCATAAGGCAAACATTGACACAAGCGTGCTATAGCTTAAAAATTTAATTATGTGAATTTACACCAGCATGTTTAGTCAATTCACTGCCTTTGCTAACTGCAGCCTGGAATAGTGATGAAAACATGCTATACACTTAAGTCATGCTGACCCTGGTTTTAAATCCTGTCCTTCCTGGGACAACTCAGCTCACTTTCTTAGGAAACTGCACTTTTTCTTTTTTTTTGCATCCCTTCTCAGACAAATGCCTCTAAATCATCCAATGAGTAGGACATCCTGCCCAAGGCAGCCTCAGCACAGCACCACAGAACATGGCACTGCACAGGCCGCAATGGCACAAGGACATCCCTTCTGACTCGTCATCGTATCATCACCGAAGGGAAGGCGGAGAACAGCTTTGTCTATGCTGGTATCCCTACCTCAGGTGTTCTGCAATTAAGTAACCCAAAGCCAATTAAGATGCAGAAGTCATTTGTGTTTTACCAGGGGGAAGGACGAGCATAAGCAGGCTTGGCTGGTTTAGCTGGGAAGACTCAGAGCACAGCAAGGGAGGGAAACTGTCTGACACTTACTTTTCATAGCTCTTGTAGTACCCATGTTCTGTCTGCCTACTCCACGGGAGCAAAGAAAGCCAGAAACCAAATGCCAACAGCTCTTAAACTAAAATGTTTCATTTGTAAGTTGTTTTGCTACCAACCTCAGAGGCCACAAGACACAAGTGAGAGTATCCAGAAAACCTAAAGCCACGTTCTCAGCTGGAAACATTCAATCCCCACCACGAGAGAAGTGGATGACTACACCAAATTTTGTAGTCTGCTGCAGGCCTCTTCTCCATTTCACATTCACAGAACACAAACGCAAAGACAGTTCTACCTCAGACGTAACGCGCAGACTCTACAGGAAGAGTTTAGTTGCAAAAGCCCAAGAAAACAACAGATTTTGAGTCCAAACAACTGAAACACTCTGCAAGATCAGTCACGCATCAAAATCCTGAGTTATCACCCTACAGGTGACAGAGGGAAAACTCCAGCCTGCAGGCACAGGATGCCATCCGTGGAGATCTGGCTCTGAAGCGCTGAGAGAAGGAACCCACAGAGCTCCAGAAGGATCTGCAGCCCAGCCACTCACCCTGCCGGAGAAGGACGTGACGCACGGCTGTGTCGACGTAGTAATTCACTGGGTCTCCGCTGTGGATCATCAAACCGTCCACAAACTTCATGGACTTGGCACGCTGACCTCTGAGTTTGCCAGACACGACCACCTCGCACCCCTTGGCGCCGCTCTCCATGATGAAGCGGAGGACACCATAGCAGGCTCTGCAGGGAGACAGCACCAACAGCCACGGCGTTAGATCCACTCTGTCAAATCCATGTAGCTCCAGGGAAGCATTTTTACACCAGTTTCAAGCACAATCACACTTCCACTTTTGTTTGTTTTGCTTTGTCGATGCTACGCAAAGCAGCAAAAATCCTCTTGTGACCTGTGGCCCTCAAGGTTGTGGGAACACTGACAAGCACGCGTTCTTTGTGACACAAAAGCAGCTCCACAGCTGAAGATGGCCAACACGTCCACGTCAGGAGCACAGCTCCCCATCCCTTCTCAGACAAATGCCTCTAAATCATTCAGTGATGACAGGATGCTCCTGCTGAGGAACCACAAGCAGGGTCACAGAACGTGACACCGCAGAGGTACCACAGCAAGAGCCGCCCGCTTCTGACTCGTCATCTTATCGTCACCGAAGGGATCTGAGAAGCAAGGCCACTGTCACCTGAACTACAGTTCAGCCAGAAGGCTTGAAATTGTGTCTCACTCCTCCACGCATTTATTCACGAAGAAACAAACACAAGCTTTACGCACACCTGTCAGGCAAACTGCAATCTGATCTACACCAAGACTTCAACTTCTATTTCTAAAATACATTATCTAGCAATTACTGCCAAAAGTAACTGTGTGCTAAACAAAAACCTTCTACACAGCAGAATTATCAATAATATTACCTGCCCCTCTAAGGGCAGCGTTACTAGGTTAAATTTTCAAACTACAGATGAGTTGGCAAGGAGTTTTTCTGAAATGGTCTTTGAATCCCGCACTTCCTCAGCGCGCCACCACATTCAACTTGCTCTACTCACCGACGCACCGCTAAACCTCCCAGCAGCTTGTACCGCAGGGACTCTGCCTGAGCGATGGCACACAGACCTCTCGTGGCCACCTTCTCGGCGTAGAGCTAGAAAGGAAAGGAAATAAACTCAGAAACAGGGCTGTATTTCAAGCTACTTTTAATTTAACAGCACACAGGAGCTTCATACTACTCTATGCCCCATCCTCTATACCCAGTTCAGTTAATCCTTCCACATTTACACACAGAAGGTTTATCCTCAGACACTACACTCCTCTAACTCCTCTGGTGCCCCTCTCCTGCACCTGGCAGAGCTTAGACACACCAATGACACCCCAGTGAAAATCAAGGGACTATTAAAACATCCAGGGTGCAGTCTCAAAGAGCTGCTCCTTCCAAACAGCCCCAAAACATTAGGTAACTCTAGACAGAGATATCCGAACAGTCCAACGAACTTCACTTGAGATGTTTTTTTTACAACTCTTAAGTTATGTAAGTCTGTTTTAGTCTTAAAATCAAACCTAAAAAAAAGGGTTGATTTTTGAAAGCTGGGAGAGCAAGGTGTATTAAGCCTAACACCTCCAGAAGACCAAAGTCTGATGCTTCAGAAGACATTCAAAATCATGCACACCACATTCCCAGAGCTGACCACTCAGGCTGTCAGCTCTGTTGAAGGTTTGTGCCATTGAGCACGTTAAGCATTTGCTGGAGATAATCAGCAATCTTCCCCGTAGAACGTGATCCAACCACACTGGCTGAGCAGGAATAAACGTAAGCACCACCCCAGATCACACATTCCCCCACCACATTTGTTTCAGGGGAAAGTGCTAGTAAGGGCACGAGATTTCAAGGCTTAATAGGTTGGATATTACTGGTATGTCAGTTTATGGTCTATTTCCTCACAGTGTCACACACAAAAATCTCAAAGATATTTCTGCCCCAAACCAGTTTATTTACAAGGACAGAAGCATCATCAATTTAGGAAAGGTAATGTACAAATACCATGGGTTGTGTTGTTAGACTGGCTTCTCACCTCAGTATTGGGACAGCAACATTCTCTGTCATATATTTACAGCTAAGTTTAAAAAGCTTTATCTGCATCCTCCTTATTGGGAAATCATAGAAAACCAGCCAAAGTCACACCACTCAAAATACCACAAACAGTAAAGCATTTTGTATTTCAGTGCAAAAGTGTTTTGGGAGAACAGGTAAAACGCATCCCAAGTTATCTTTAAGTCAAACGGTGTTTTAGCTGACATCACTCACGCAGTGCACAAAGATAACTGCACAACCCACTTACTATGGGTTTAACAGAGACAGTTTTACCTCGACGCTTCCCTCAGGGAATCCAAATCTCTTCTGCACGACAGCCGTCAGCTCCCGGATGCGGCGTCCCTTCTCACCCAGGACATTCTGAGTTCTGGGGGGAAGAAAAAAAACCAAAAAAACAAAAAACTACAGTATGACTGAGAAAAGTGCCTCCAGGCACCGTTCCAAACAGCTTCCAGACTGAGCATCTAATCCAGGGGTTATAACACTACTGTATCACTAAAGATCACTTCAAGATGTTTTTCCCAACTAATTTCCCGTAATAAAACTTCGCAGCTTAAGCTTCAGCCTGCAGCAGGATCTCACTTACCTGGTGGCAAGTATGATAATTTCAGTCCTGGTTGGAGTGACCCGGACTTCAACTCCAGAATATCCATCTTCGGCCAGTTCACGAGTCAGAAACTCATTCAGCTCAGCTTTGAAGATACCGTCAGCGACAAACTAAAAACCAAACAGACCCAGACCAAGTGAACAGCCTGAGCAAAAGATTTTTCATGTAATGTCTTTAGGAGCAATTAATCCCTGGGATCATCCTGCAGACTGACAGTTTCTCCCTCCACAGAGAGGAAACAGCAGTGGGGAGGAAAAAAAAGGATCTCCCTTGAAGTTCCCTGAGACAATTCACTTCTGGCACAAGCTTCAACCACTGCCTGATCCACACCTCACTACAGCCACACTTCATGCTGAAATCGTGGCTCACTGTTGTGTCTTGCGGTGGTACTTCGATTCGGCATGAACTGACATAAAATAATTAATTAGAGGGGTCACATCCCTTTACAAGCCCCACAGGGGCCTGTTCCTGGGGCTCCCACTTCCACTCTGACAGGGCACAGGCCCCAAGCCTCCCTCCCTCTCCAAGACAGGCAGAGCCCCGTGCCCTCCCGGCCCCTCTGACCCACAGAAGCAAGCAGTCACTAAACTCAAACTCCTTTCACTAAAAAAAAAAAAAAAAATGAAAAATCAAGCAAGTTCAGCAGCTCCCAGCGCGGCTCCGCGCCCCTCAGCACAACCCCAGCCTGCCTCCCCTGTGCACACGAGCTCAGAGCCCTCTGCAAGCCCCACGCAGGGCTCTGGGGGGGACGAGGGGGGAATTACGGCTCCCTTCCCGCCCTGGAGCCCACGCAGGGCCCCCCGTGCGCTCCTTCACCCCGGCCTCCCGCCGCCATGTTCCCCGCCGGGCCGCCCAGCCGCATCCGCCGCCATCCTCCCGCATCCGCCGCCATCCCCTCCCCGCCGCCTCGCCCGGATGAGGTCCGGGGCCGCCTCCGGCACGAAGCCGCCGATATGGAGGCGCCCCGCGGCCGCAGCGAGCCGCGCCGCCGCCTTTACCTTGCGCTTCTTGGAGATCTGCACCGCCATCTTGAGCCGCGCCGCCCGGCGGAAAAGAGGCAGCGCCCCCTGGAGGGAGGGCTATATCGGCCTTCCGCCGCTTCCCATTGGCCCGTCGGCATCACGTGGGCCGGCGGGCGGGGGCCGATGGGAAATGTAGTCTTCCCCTCCCGCCGCCGCGCCGCCATGTTGAGGAGGCTTAACCCTCCCGCTGCCAGTGGGTTTTTCCCGCCCTGCCCGGCTGCTGTGAACGCCCACGGCCGGCATTAAACCGGTTATAAAACCGGTATAAACGGGCACAGGAGTCGACAGCGAGATAAGTCACCTCGATTTGCTACCCGCTGTGGTGGTAAAGAGGCCCTTTCCCCTCAAGGCCCTGAGGCCAGCCGTCCCAGCCTGCCGGGAGCGGGCAGAGGCCTTCTCCAAAAGGGGCTGTTTCTGGCGTTTTAACCTCTCTTTTCAGCAGTCACAAAGGCAGGAAATACCCATCAGGAAAAAAAAGGTGTGAAAATCACAGGTTATTATTTCCAGAGAAACATCAGGAGTCTTTGCTGCCAGAGGATGCTGTACTTAAAATCCCATAATTTGCTGCTTTATGTAAATTTTAACAATAGCTATTACGTACCTATAGTTGATTGTAAACATGGATTATAGGTAACTGTAAGCTTAAAACTACCACAGCTCTTTCCTACTCTGTGTGTGCAGCATCTCGAGCAACAGGGCTGTGGTCCCCATGCCTCTCTGCAAGGCAAATAATTTCAGTAAATAGAACAGCTGTGGCTCCAGGGCAAATCTTCTGTGTTGTTTTTTTTTCTTTTTTTTTCCTCCTACGCTGGTATCATCACCTCTGCAGTATGGACACAGGGTTAAATCAGTAACAGCAGGATGGGATTTCTCGCTTGAAACTGGCCAAAGATGGGGGAAGTGGTGATTTTTTTTTTTTTAAACTGTTCAGGGATTGTAGGGAATTCCAGGGGTTTGGTTGTGCCATTTCAATTAGAAATGATAATAACGGGTAGAATTGATACATACTCGCACACTAGTGGGTAAATATGTTTGGGAAGTCTGGGAAGAGCCAGCAAAGGGAAGTCCTGCCTCGCAAACCTCCCGGAACAGAGGTCTCCCAAGCTTCGAGAGGATGGGCAGGGTCTGACTGCTCGCGGTCCTCCCACGAAGAGCAGATGAAGGCAGTGGGAGCTGGCTGTTTGCTGCAAACTGGTTTGTCATATTTTCAGTTTTCTTTGAGCTTTTTTTTCTACAAAAAGAAACTCTGGACTAGATTTCTTCTAAGCAGCACGGCTGCTCTCTTGTTTGTAGGTCGCTGGCAGCAGTGGATCGCAGGTTAGCGCCGGTGGTGGTGCAAAATTAGATGGCTGATGGCCCCCATGCCCCGCAGCCATGTCCCACACCGCCTTCGTTTTTGGGCTGAACTGCTCAAGTTGTGCAGAGTTGATGAGCAAAGATCAGGTCTCCCTAAACACGCTGGGCAGCAACCAGCATCGCTCTGGGAACAGCGAGGTGGAGAAGACACCTCTTCCCTGGAGCTGGTACCGACCCTCAAAGGGAGGACAGAGAGTGGGGTGGGACCCTGGCCACCTGGGAGGGTGTCTGGCATGGCCCAGCTGTTTAAGCTCTCTCCCAAACAAGGTGGCCACATCCAAACCCCTTTTGAGGTTTGGCTTCCTGGGCCAAACCCCACCAGGGCCCCGTTAACCACCGATGCTGTTTTGGGACCTGTGGGGTTTTTTGGCACCATTTTGCTGCCTCATGGAGACGAAGCCAGGCAAACCATGCAAGGAATACCAGTATGACCAGTATAGCACTAGTGAAACACCTCTCCTTCAAACACCCACCCCAGCGTTGTCTGCCGGGAGGCAGCAGTGCCGGGAGCAGCTCTCCTCTTCGCCAGGCAAAGGACTGCTTTGCCACTAGATGTCAGCGGAGACGGTTTCCAGGGTGGGAAAAGCCTCGTGTTTCTCCTCACCTCCCTCCTCCCTCTTCCCCAGGGATCATTTGTCCAGGATTTGAGGGATGGCGCAGACATCGGCGAGACAGAGCCAGTCGGGATCGGCCCACGGTTCATTTTGCACGGACAGCTGCCGTGAGGGAGGTGCGTCCCCTTTTGTTGTTACCAAACACCTTTCTCTCGCGGCTGGTGTGTCCAACCATCGCACCCTTCCCTCCACCAACTCCTTCTCCTCTCTCTGGGGCTGTCCAAGCTTGGCTGTCCCACACCCTTCGACCCCTCTCCCCACCCTCTGCAGAGGGCTGTGATCTCTCCAGAGAGACGGGACGCAGCAGGAGATGCCGGCCCTCACTCCTGTCCCCCTTTCCTGCTCCAGTTGTGCCCATTGTCCTCTGCCCCCACTCTCTTCCCTCTCTCTGGCTGCCAAAACACACCAACCTCAGTAATCCCTCGTAGCCCTGTCCTCCTCCTTCCTTTCGTCTCCTCTTTCCTCCCTCACCCTTTTCCCTTCCTCACCCCCTCCCTCGCCCATCCTCCTGTTTCTGGAGCCCGGCTGTGAACCAGCTCCCAGAAACGATCCAACACAAACACATATATATTTTGGGGGAGGTTATTTAAAGCCCTGCTCCAGCCCAGCTCCATGGCAGCCTGTGAGCACCAAAGAGAAGGCAGAAAATTGCAGCAGGGGGATGGGGCCAGGCTGATAAGACCACGAAGGTGGTCAGGTGTTGGGTGGCCCTTGGGGAACCCACGGTCCCAGCACTGTGACAAGTTTTGGGGACATCTACATTTGAGGGTAATGCCAGACCATCAGACACTGGCTTTGGAGAAGTGATGAGGATGTGTCTGTGCAGAAATCCAAGCCCAAGACACTATTAACCAGCATCTCAAACAATTTTTAAGGAAAGACTCCCTAACCTGCACAAAACCCACTCTGTTTGTCGGTTTTCAGCTCGGGACCACGACCCTTCCAGAGCAGGAAGTATCTGCCCAAGATCATTTTTTTTTTTAGGCTGAGTTTACCCAGGAGGGGCTGAACCAATATATTTCTGGATCGCATAAAGCCAGGGAAAGGCACAAAAAAGCCTGGCGCTGACGTCCATTGCCTTTTCCATGCCCTATTAAGGAGAAACTATGTGTTGTGTCAGCATTTCGGGGTCAACATCGACAACCGGAGCCGGGGTCAAAGCTGCACCCTGGTACAAAGCAGGGGCCTCGGTGGCGTTAGGCAGCAAGGGAATGTCCCCTCTCCCCCCAGACGTGGCCCGGCTAAGCCAGTGGGCTCCCAGCCGTGGAACGGGAACATTTCAGTCGCTTCCGCAAATAGCAACATGGGATTCCTCCCTCAGCTCTGTCCGTCCCCGTCTGCAGCGCGAGCCAGCCGGCGCGGCTCCCAGAGATACGTGGTGATGCTCCGAGATGCCGTTTGCAGCCAAAATGGGGATGGATTCATCTCCTCTCCAGCCCTGCCGAAACGGAGCCTGGCAGCACCCTGAAAAAGCTGTGATGTGCCACAATGATGCAATCACCGACACCGGCTCCGGTCGGGACCCTCCGCCTGGCTCCCAGGCACAGGGTGGGCACCCTCAGCCTCCCACCTGCCCCCGGTTGGTATTAAAAACCCCACCACAGCCCCCACTCTGGCAGGCAGCACTTGCGCTCAAAACAGGTTCCCTTTTGCAGCCACGGGCAGGAGCAAAGGCGGAGGACGCACGGGAGCGACGTTGCCCCCCGACGTGGCATTTGGCAGCACCAGGAACCCCCCCTGTGCCCCTTGCAGGTGCCGGGGGGTTAGCAGCAGGTTTCCTCGCTGCGGGGGAAGCCGGCTGAGAGCAGGTTTGGGAATCGGGAGCTGTCCTGCCTCCCCCCCAGCTCCTTTCATTGCCCAGACAGCAACATGGTTTATGGCAGCCGAAGGCCATTGAACAGCCTCAATTAAACCGGCATCCCCGCGTTTTCTCCCCGGGAACCTGGCTCCTGTTCAGAGCATCCAGGAGGGGCTGGCAGCCCCGCGCGCTGAAAGGGCCAGGACAGCCAGCGGCTTCCCCAGCTTGCAGGCGCGCTGGATTTTGGAATACCCTGTGCTTTCCCTGGGTGTTGGGAGCAAACGTCCTGCCTGGGAATATCCCCGATTGCCATCGCTGCTGCTTTCACGTGGGAAAATAATCCCGGCACTGCAGGGAGATCCTGCAGGCACCCAGGGACTGCGCTGGCTCTGCGACGGAGGAAAGCATCAGGGAACAGCGTCATGGTCATCGAAACCGCACCCGCACAGATTGGCCTGGGCAGAAGCAGAGGGCCTGCCACTTCCCACTGCGCCGAGACAGCCGTTCCCCGGCACCGGACACGGTGCAGCCGCAGCCCGATCCAGCCTCGTGCACTGAGCAAGAAGTAAACTGAATTTCACGAGAGACAGGGAGGTGAGGCAAAACCTCAGCCCCGCTGCTCAGACACACCTCCTTCCCCAAAAAGCTGTTTGAGTGTTGGAAGGATGGCACTCCTGCCCCTAAAATACCCTTTTCACAGCAGCTGAGCTTGTCTGCTTGCAGCTGCAGGGCTGGAGCTGGTCATAAAGGAAAGGGAGGCTGTTTGGAAGGATCCATCTGGATATGGATTTATTGACTGAGGCCAATAGATGGTCTCAAACATCCCTGGGGATGGCTGTCTCCCAGTGGGACGGTGCTGTCAGGGCAGAGACTCCTGGACCTGTGACGCTGGACCGACGGCCAGTTCAGTGCTCACCAGACGCTGCTCACCTGCAGGCCTGGGGAACGGCAAGGAGGAGCTGTGGAGATGGCCTCTGCAAGTGAAGAGCTGCCCCCAGCAGCAAGAAATCTCATGGTCACTGTTACAGGAATAACCAAATCATTAAAAGGACGGAAAAAAAAAAAATGCACTTATGCCAGTCAGCTCCTGACCGCATTTCTCAGCAGCGAGGAAGCTCTCCTGTAATGGCATGGTCTCAGGGGAGAACGTCTGCCATGGGAAACGGAGCGCAGAGCAGAAATCTCAGCCCAAGCCGAGGCCCCGCTGCGGGCTGGGAGCTGCATCGCAGGGGACCAGGGTAACAGATACAAGGAGCCAAGGGCAGAAGCTCTCTTCTCCTCCCTGTCGGAGGAGTAACCTCCTCGTGGAGTCTTTCATTGCGTAAGGAGCCGTTCCCCCGAAGCAGAGTCATTTGAGCACGAGCAATCCAAAATATCTACTTGGATGGCTATCTGTTCAGACACATCATTCAGACTTGTTTCCATCAGTTCTGCCCAGCTGGGATGAGGTCCAGGTGATAGGATAGGGCACGAGACCCATCTCCTCGATGCATCTACCCAACCTTGTGTCCGTAGGATGCTGCTGTCTCCACATGGCCTGTGAGGGGTCCCAAAACTGGGTCATCATCATCCTCAGAGGGACAAGCTGCCTGTCCCATACCCCTGAGACCCTAACCCCCTTCCAAAGCTCCCAGGCCCTGCTGTGACACCAAGAAACAAGACCAATGGCCATGTTCTAAGTTAAACCTACGTCCCACCACCTTTTTGTACAGCAGCCGGAGGCCTAGAAAAGAAAAACATCCAAACCACCGTGCCTAGAAACAGCAATTTCGTCAGCCACACCACAAAGTTAATGAATTTTTCCCAGCAAGTAGCTGTGCAAAATGAAACCCAGGGTAGAGATGGACAAGATGAGATCGTTTGCGTTAAATGAACGGAGACTGGTCCTGGAAAGTAATGCAAGTAGAGAGATGATGAATTGCAAGCACCGGTTGTAAAGCATTTGTAAAGTCTGGCTCAGATGGGAGTTTTACTGCGAGAGCCGGCGTGTTACAGTTTATTGCTGCCGTTGGAGCAGCTGCTACCGTTCGAGCTGAATTGCCATGTCTGCTATAAACCCTCTCACCGAGTTACTCACAACACCCTGGCAGCTCTGGAAAAGTTCCTGAGAAACGTGTCCCGCTCCCAAGGAGCCGGTCGCCTTACGGGGAGCCCGGGCCCTGCTCTGGTGAGTCCCTTTCCGCGTGGAGCAAGCCGAGGAAGCTGTCAGCGCGGAGCGAGATAGAGCGGAAACGCAGCCGGGAGGAGCGGGAGTCAGGGCGGCGTTTGCAGGCCTTTTGTAAACATTTCGCGCGCAGGAGGATTTACTGCTTCTCGGCTTGGCGAGAACACGGGGGACTGAGTCCAGCAGTGGAAGGTGCTGCGATCCTGCAGCCCAGGGAGGGAGAGGATGCTGTATTCCCAGGCAGAGATGGTGCTCAGCTGCCCCAATCCTGTCTCCTTCCCTGCAGGGAAGACTTCACACGTGTGAGTTAAAGCTTTTGCGCGACAAGCCTTGAAAATCAACATCCCTAAACTTACAGGTGGGCAAACTTAGAACGTCTACGCCGGAACTCTTCTGGGCTTCATTTGTAAATCGCAGCAATCACCAAGCCGTGACCGAAATGCCTGACTCCATCGTAATCCTGGCCCCTTCCCTCCATTAAAGCAGATTAATTGTTGACGGTGTTTTTAGTGGCCGTTCGCAGACGGGTCCATCACTCTGGCACTTTCCTTTGGGCATCTGCCCCGCTAAACAAAGATTTTGCTTCACTGCCTGGATTCACTTAAAGGACTTTAAAGCACATTAGTAAATAATTTATTCTTCCTTTAAAAACAGGAAATGAAATAAGGACGCTCGGTGTGCTATTTAGCTGGAAATTGTTCGGCTCTTTACTATTTAATGAACCGACTGGCTGCTAACAGAGGTCATTCCAGCAGCTCACACCCCGGCTCGATGGCTCTGCGCGCGGTAGGTAAATTGAAACTTTAATGGGCAGTTCGAGGCGAGCAGTTTGCCCTGGTACTATCACTTGAAACCCATCAGCTTAAGTAAGCGATTCTTAATCAGCTTTCAAAGCTCCGGGAAATAAGCGGAGGGCAGGAGGTGGCTGTTTTCCCCTGCGTACCGCACTTTATGATGATTTATGGCTGCATCTGTATCGGACACGCCGAGATAAGGTCGGTCGCAAAGGCCGTTACCTGCTCCTCCGTGCCCTCCCTGAAATGGCAGCCCGTGGTTTAACCGCTCGCCGTGGTGACGTGACACGGGAGGATGCGGGGAGCCCAGGGCTCCGTCGAGATGGATGTGGGTCTGCGTGCACTCAGCATGGGGAGAAAGCAGGGAAAAAGGGTTTGCTTTTCCTCCTCTGGCTGGCGAGCGAGGAACGGCGCAGGTGCTCCGTGCCCCAGGCCAGCACGGATCCTGCGGGAGGCATTTTTGTTGTTAATACTGAAAAAAAGCGGAGAGTGGGGAAGTGCCGCGGCGCCAAGGTACAGACTCCTCGCTTCCTGCCGCTGCTTTTTGCCCCTAACCCCCGGCAGCACGCGGTGCCCCGTCACGAGCGATGTTCATGCCTCGTTAGCTCGTCTGGACAACGCCTCCCGCGCTCACGGTGAGCTCACCGCTGCAGCGTTGGGCCGACGAGGGCTCTCCCTGCCGCTGCTGCGTTTCTCTGGCTACCTCTTCACCTGGCTTGTGATTTTCTGCTGGGAAGCTGGTCGCCGAGGGAAGTTAAGAGTGAAAAAGCACAGCCTGAAACCTCCACGTGCCTTCTCCCCACTGCGCTGCTACCTACAGCTCCTTTCTGTGCTGGGTAATGAGGTGATTAAAAGCAATAATGACAGCGGGAGACATACAGCCCCAGAAAATTACACCCCTGTTCTATTTTTCGCAAAAACGCCGGGCCGCATCGGAGATTAACTGCTGAGGAGCCAGCAAACATTTCCTAATGGTCCAGAGGCCCAACATCGTGGTGGGATCGCTGGGTGTCGCACGGGGGTGCACGTGTGGGCACAGTGACATGTTTTCCACATCTTCCTGGTGCACACCTACCCCGCTACGATGGAAATGCCACTTATTTCACTGCTGTGAAAGGGGACAGGCAAGAGAAGAGCGCACAGGGAGCTGCAGCGGTTCGGCGGAGAAGAGGACGCAGGTGCCTTATCCACTGCACCCGTGTTTCGTTTCCCACGCCTCCCCACATGCACCCCGTCACTGACTGCACGCCGCTCAGCCCGCATCACTCCCTTTTTCTCCCAAACAGGAATCGTGCTCCCGTTGTGCCGAACTGCCAGCAGCCCTATGGCCTAAGACAAATCCCTGTCTCTGCTGTTCTTCACCCAGACTCCGGGAAACAATGCGTAAGAGCACAGGTTTATAAATACACTTTTAAAACGCCTCCCCCCGCCCGTCCTTCTGGTCATGGAAAATGTCAGCACTGGCCCCAGCTCCAGCGGGAGACTCGCAGGACTCCTGCTGACATCCCACGCTGGCCCTGCGTCATTTGGGGATGGATCACGAGCCCGCCCCGGTTCCGGGCTCGGCGTGTGGCACCGGAGAGCAGAGCCTTGGCAAGCGGCTCAGAGGCACCCGTGCCAACGTGCACAACGAGCCCTGAATCCCATCGCTACCACGGGCATCAGACGGGAAGATCAGGTTTGGAGTGGTTTAACTGGCCTCTTTTTTTTTTTTTTCTCCTTTTCAGTGCAGAGCAAAGCAGTTGGCACCGCTCTGCAGAGCTGTTTCTCTGAGGAGCACAGATCCAGAGGGTTTCTCCACCTGCCTTCCTCCTGCGTAGCTGCTCTTGGTGACGTTCATGCAGCCCTGGCTGTGGCCACCGTCAAACAGTTGCTGTGGAGCTGGCAGCGTCGCTCCTTTACCTGCCGCCCACCAGATGCAGCCAGCAGCTCGCTTTCACGCTGTTACAGTCCGGTGAATAAAACCCCAAATAAAACTACAGCCGTATCAACAGCCGCTGTATCATGAGGCCATCAAACACCAGACACCGAGGCTGGGTGACGTTAAATTGGCCGCACGCAAACAAATTAACCGCCGGTTAGGTCTCTCTATAAACACGCAACACCTACGCTCTCGTCTCTGGGGCAGGCACGCAGCCACCTTCCAGAGCCACGTGCTGTTTAAGAGCTCACAAATCTGTTACGCTGCAGAACGAGACGAGACTGCCGCAGAATGATAGAGATTTGAGAGGTTTGGTTTTTTTTTAATGAGAGTCTGGGGATTTGGAGGATGCAGGATTTTCCCTACGTGGGGGAACAAGAGAGGAGCGATGCTCATCCCAGCCTGAACGCGACACGGCGAATGAAAGCAAAACTGATGGTAAAAGACTCCAGGTAGGGAGCAATAAATAAAATAAAAAAATCTAAAAAATATTTTTACACTGAGGGTGGTAGAACACTGGAACAGGTTTCCCAAAGAGGAAAATGGATGCCCCCTCCCTGGAAACATTCCAGGCCAGGTTGGCCGGGGCTCTGAGCAACCTGATGTGGTTGGAGATGTCCCTGCTCCTGGCAGGGGGGTTGGGCTGGGTGGGCTTGGAAGGTCCCTTCCCACCCAAACCATTCCCTGATTGTATGAATAACACACAAGACCTGAAAGGGGCCAGAAATCAGGAACGTTTGCTGTCTGCAAGACACTGCACTTCTCCGTGGAGCCCTCCATCTGGGAGGATGACTTCAAAACATCTGAAGCAAACTGGAAGCAAGCACGGCTGAAGCGACTTGGTAAGGCCGCAGCAGGAGTCAGTGCGAGGGCAGATCTCGATGCCCAGACACTTGGGTCCCAGAGCTGCACCTCAAAAGATTTCAGCTGTCTCGTCTCCCTCTTTGGGCTAGGGGAAGCGAAACTACTTTGCAATGCAGAGAATGAAGATGAAGGCATCAAAGAGGCAGTATCTTGTAATCCAACGCCCGGGCTCCTCGGGGAGGCTCTCTGATCCAGCGCTGGCTGACCTCCACCCCGCCGTTCCTCCTAATGGCCGTTGGCAAGAGGACAGACGGAGCCCTAACGGGGCAAAGCACTCCCTGAGGTCCCATCGCCAGCCGAGCCGGGGTCCCAGCCCGTCCCTCACACTACGTACGTCTGTTCTTTGTAACTCACGGTTTGCCAGGCTCCGGGAAAACCCAGGGGTCGGCCAGGAACATTTTCACGTTTGGGATCGCTGGTGCAGAAGCGGAGCGGGAGCCGGTCATGAGCAGCCTGGCAATAACCTGGTTCTTGCTTTGCCCTGCTCCCGCTGGCAATTCTCCCCACCCCGAGAAACGGCGGAGAGCAGCAGTGAGAAAATGGCTGTTAGTCCAGGCACAAGGTTATTTTCTAGGACATTAACCAGAGCTGCGGAAGCCGGCTTGCAAGAGACCCATGAAGAGTGAAAAGACACCTGACCGGAATGCAAAAGCTGAGCCGCAAACTTAACACACTTTTTATATATATATATATATATATCTTTTAAAAATAGCTTCAAAGAAAGGGTGAGCTCTAAGCAGTGTTCGCAGTTTGAGTGGTATTTGCTTTAGGAAACAAGCAGTTTCAGCAAAATTATCAAATGCCTGCTGTCCAGAAAGCTCTCATCCTCAGCATCTCAGCTATCCCCGTCTCCAAATAAAACCTTCACGCTGCAACACTACACAACTGTTTTGCGAGGGCTAATAAATAAACGAAAAATATTCACCAAGCCTGCTTTTCTGTAGGAATAACGCCCCTAACATCCCAGAATTATCTCCGTCTACGTCTGGCTAGGACTTCAAATCAATAAATCGTCTCCTCATCCTCGGATTAGCACAGTCAGATCATTTCGAAAGCGCTATTAGTTGCAACCGCTCCGCCAGCAGAATTAACGTGAGATCCCCCTCGTTATCCGAGAACAATCCCACTGCCAGCGTCCTTGGGTAAGAATTTGCGCTGACCTCGGCAACAATTTGTGTTAGGCTGAGAACGGGCTGCGACGCGGGGTTCCTTTCCAGGAACATTAACTGCCTGGCGTGTTTTTGTCTTCTCGCACCCAGCGTTGCTCTCCGCTGCAAGAGCCGGGGTGCCGATACATCGGCCGAGGGAAGCAGCGCTGATTTACGGCGCGGGGAGAGCTGGCCTTGCAAAGCCAATCTCAATCAAAAGCCAACTAGTATGAGATGTTCCAAAGAGGAGAGCTGGGTTAAAGGAGATCACAACAGTAGATTTACGGATGCACCTCACGGTTCAGCCACCTCTCTCCTCTGCTGCAGTCCCTCAAATCCCTCAAAGCAGGCCAAGGGCAAGGTCCTGCCCGTGGGTGCGGGCAATCCCAGCACAAATCCAGGCTGGGGGGAATGGATGGAGAGCAGCCCTGGGGAGAAGGACTGGGGGTGCTGGTGGGCGAGAAGCTCACCACGAGCCGGCAACGTGCGCTCCCAGCCCAGAACCCAACGGCACCCTGGGCTGCATCCCCAGCAGCGTGGGCAGCGGGCGAGGGAGGGGATTCTGCCCCTCTGCTCCGCTCTGCTGAGACCCCCCTGCAGCGCTGCGTCCAGCTCTGGAG
>WHYT01015191.1:0-18064 GCA_009806455.1 Tetrax tetrax | reverse complement strand
CTCTACTCTGCCCTGGTGAGACCCCACCTGGAGTACTGTGTCCAGTTCTGGAGTCCCCAACATAAGAAGGACATGGACCAGTTGGAGAGGGCCCAGAGGAGGCCACGCAGATGCTGAGAGGGCTGGAGCAGCTCTGCTGTGAGGCCAGGCTGGGAGAGCTGGGGCTGTTCAGCCTGGAGAAGAGGAGGCTGCGGGGAGAGCTGAGAGCGGCTGCCAGTGCCCAAAGGGGGCTGCAGGGAAGGTGGGGAGAGACTCTGCAGCAGGGCCTGCTGGGACAGGACGAGGGGTCATGGTCTCAAAACAGAGGGAGGCACATTCAGATTGGATATTAGGAAGAATTTTTTACTGTGAGGGTGGTGGAGCAGTGTCCCAGGTTGCCCAGGGAGGTGGTGGATGCCCCATCCCTGGAAACATTCCAGGCCAGGTTGGCCGGGGCTGTGAGCAACCTGATGTGGTTGGAGATGTCCCTGCTCCTGGCAGGGGGGTTGGACTGGATGGGCTTTGAAGGTCCCTTCCCACCCAAACCCTTCCGTGATTCTATGATAAATGTGACCCTGAGCAAAGAATTTGGCACTCCCTCTTTCAATCTTACGCTGTGTCCTGCATTGCAGTGGGATCCCACTTCAGATCTGTGCAGGCAGGGGGATGCTCAAAACATGGCATTTCTGTTCTGCTCAGAAGTGTGACAAATCCAAAATAGATATTTGTAAACTTTAATACTTGGAATGAAATTTCTGTTAAAGCTCTTGTAAAAAAAAAAACAAAACAACCAACCTCACCTGTTTTGGGAAAAACTAGAGGCAGATGCAGTGAATCCTGGATGCCGTGAGGACAGCAGCACGTGTGGGGATTCGGGGCTTCGTGCGCCTCAGATCCATGGGGAGACAAAACTTCCCAGCAACACTCAGCAGGGTTTGGGATAGTCCTCTCCCAAACTTCCACACCAGTGACTGAAGCGGTGAGGAGCTCTGTTTTGTCTACTGCCACAAATCTTTAAAAGGTTTTGCCAAACCAGCATTTCCTAATGAAATCCGCTCCGTTAGAACAAAAAGTTATTGTTTTCCTGGTTTGCTTTTTCATTTCAGAAAAAGGAGCCAGCCCGGTGTCCACCACGACAAACCCCAGCACTGGTTTGTCTCTGCTGAACCAGTCACAGCCTCCAGCACAGAGCTCACGGCAGCTTTCCCTCGCCGCGCGGCCCGCGAGGGGACGTGCCAAACCCGGTTTGACGTATCGGAGCGCCACAGACAGAGGTAAGCCAGCCTGCCGGTCCAGAACTTAACCCAACAAAGCATTTTGGACGCATCCGAGCTGGCAGGGGGAGTTCAGCTGGACCAGCACTCCATCTCACGCGGCCGCGGCGCTGTTGGATTAGCGCAAGGTGCCCTAAAGCTGGATTTACTCCGTCACCGAACCACGGCCTCAGAAAGCCTCCTGCCACTTTTACGCTGTCACAACCGATTATTATCCGGCTTAGTCTCAGCTCTGCTGAGTCTGCTTAGTCTCACGATCTGCGCTCAGATGCTTTCACTGAATTCCCTGGGAAGTCCAAGATGTTGGACTTCCACACTTGTTGCTGTTTTCTATCCGCACCTGACGCTTGCAGGCAGAGTGGCCTCACCTCATCATTCCCCTATGTTGAGCAGGAAGGAGGCTTCAGTCTTAGAGGAATTAATTAGTGCAGTAATTTGCCTGGGACACAGAGGTGAAGCCGAATTTGGCCCACTCTGCAGGATTCAGCTGAGTGAAAAAGACAAATAGCTGTGCTACGGGATTTTTAAAAGCTGCCGTCAGCATTCCCGATGCAACTAGACCTGGAAATTCATTCGTCTTTCAATAAACAATGGAAAAAAGAGAAGCAATTACAGTAGACAAAACTAATTACACCCGAGCAGAAGCATAGCTCACAGCAATTGCTCTTGAATCTGCATTAAAAAAGAAAAATATAAACAAAAAACCGCTCCATTAAAAAAGCCAGCAATTTGGGAGCAGAATAAAAACTATTTCAGAATAGAAGGGTACTCCATCACAGAGCTTGACAACGCACAGATTTATCTTTGTAAAGATAAATATTCAGGTGATGCCGGCACCGCTCTGCAACCAGGACACGGGGGCACAGAGAATTTGTCCGGGGAGGCGAATGTGGGAGTGAGGAGCAGAAATGAGCTCCCACCTCCTCAACCCAGTGTCTCAACGTAACCGCCTCTTCCCCGCTCGGGCCCATTGCGCGTTCGTCTTGCTAACGCCACGGCCACAGCCACTTTTGTGTGGTTTGTGTGTAACACTGCCCGCCCGCCCGACCTCTTCCTGCAAAGCATCTGGTGAATTTTGCTATTTTAGAATTTGATATTTTATATCAATGTCATATATCCTATAAAATTCGTATATTCTAATCCTGCAGGTCAAATTTTAACCATTCTCGGCTGCATGAAGACACACGGGTGTACTGGTGATCCAAGCCTGACCAGCAGCAGCACGCTCTCTCCCAGTGAGCACTGGGAAGAGTACCCAGAGTCTTCTCCATCTGTGGGTATCCACACTGCCCGTCCTGCACCCGAGTTTATTTTTGGCTGAAACGATCCATTCGGGCGCAAGAAGAACTGGAGCAGCTGGGGAAACCATCTGTGGAGCTCCGCTTGCAGATACGAGGTTGAACAGCTTCTACTTCCGGAGCGAAGATGAAGCGCTAAAAAGACGAGCTCGACCGTGTCTCCTGTTCTTCCCAGCAAATACCGGATGACTCCGGAGAATATTTAAGAGATATTCACATGGTTACACTTCTGTTGGGTGAGATGATGTCAGAGAATCCAAAGCCTTCTCTAAAGCTCGTTTAATCCTTGGCCATTGCCCAGGCTGTCAAGGAGCAGGGACGGTTTTCGTGAGAGGCGATGCCTGCTCAATGCCTGTTTCCGCCGCCGTGCCCCCTTCAGATACCAGCTGTGAAATCCAGGAGACAGCAAAAGAGGGTTTTAAACAAAGCGGCGGAAGAACCACGGCTTAACACATTTGAGATAGGCCGAGAGGCTGGAAAATTGATTGCAGGGAGCGAACCCGAAACGGGAAGAGGAGGAGGAACGAGATGAGGCTGTGAAGTGACCTGGCAGGCTCCACGGCATGGCGCATTCTCTAGTGATGTGGTCTTGAAAGCCTCCACAAGCCATTTCCAACGAAAGAGCAGCCGGTCTCTATAGCGTGTGTGTTTTTTCCAAAGCGTTTTTGGGAACAGAACAAGGCCGTGTCGGAACACTGGTTTTTGTGGACTGTTAAGGAGGTACAATCTGAAACCCCGGTCCTGCAATGCGATTTCCGAGTCTCTGTGGTGACTGCACAGCGCCCAGCCCAACGCACCGTTCATCACTGATCTTCTCTGGGTCAGACCCAGGAGACTCCAGAGCGGCTGAAGCAGCAATCTGGGACGCAGAGACAACGTGAAGTCCAGAGCGCTTGCTTTCTGAAAGGTTCTGGCTGATTTAAAAGCGCTTTTTTTTTTTTTTGTCGGGGAGTGCACACAGAGAAAGGTGTTTCAGCCTGGAGAAGAGAAGGTCAGAGGAATCTCATCAATGTCTATAAAAACCTGAAGGGAGGACACCAAGATGACAGAGCCAGGCTCTTCTCAGTGGTGCCCAGTGCCAGGACCAGAGTTTCAGCACAAGCTGAAACACAACAGGTTTCCTCTGAACATCAGGAAACACTTTTTCCCTGTGTGGGCGATGGAGCAGTGGGACAGGTTACCCAGGGAGGCTGTGGAGTCTCCATCCTTGGAGACACTGAGAAGTTGTCTGGGCACGGAACTGGGCAACCAGCTCTGGGTGGCCCTGCTTGAGCAGGGGGCTGGACCAGATGACCTCCAGAGGTCCCTTCCAACCTCAACCACTCTGTGATTCTGTGATCCTTTTCCAGACAACAATCGCATCAGCTTTCAAACAAAGCAGCACCATTTCCTCAGACAGACAACTTGGCCATGGCTGCATAGGAGACGGTTTTAGTCACTCAAATTTTTTATGCTGAGGGTGGTGGGACACTGTCCCAGGTTGCCCAGAGAGGCGGTGGATGCCCCATCCCTGGAAACATTCCAGGCCAGGTTGGCCGGGGCTCTGAGCAACCTGCTGTGGTTGGAGATGTCCCTGCTCCTGGCAGGGGGTTGGGCTGGGTGGGCTTTAATACTCTCTTCCCACCCAGACCATTCCATGATTCTGTGATTCTAACTGCCGAGGAGATACCTTTTTTCACTCAACCTGTCTCAATTTTATCCTCCACTGGGTCTGCCGTATGTGACAGAAACTAAATCGTGGTCTGCTACAGATAAAAATAATTCCAGGGTGTATTTTTTTTTTTTTTTGCAGCGAGGGGAGGTGTTGAGTTTTCCATGGGGATGTAGAGCACATTCCAGCATGTTCATCGGCAGCCCGGCGACCTGCCGTTCCGAAGTACGGCCGTAACGCGACTGTACCCTGGCTCTCCACGCAAACGCCGCTGTAACGGTGAGCGACCGCTCTTGGACTCCAGCAAACCCGTTGTCACCCTCCCCTCCCCGCTGCCGGCAGAGGGGGGTTATTCACCACACGCCTGGCCTCTGTTCCAGTTCAACTCCGCCAACCGCAGAGGTTTCTTCTCGTCTCCAGTCCGGCCCCGCTATCGCTGCAGCGCTTTGCTTTTCTGGGTGAAATGACCTGCAATGCAGAGGCTGGCTCGCTACAGCGATCCTTCTACCGGATCCGTAATCCTCAGTCCCCCTGGGTAACGCCTGGAGTGGGAAACCACTTGGTATAGTAAGCACGTCAGCATTTTTCTAGCTGCATTTTTTACTGCCTCATTTGCTGCATCCCTGGCTTCAGTTAAGTTTTCTTTCCTTTTATCCCTCGCTTTCTCCAGCCTCCCCCTGTGCCTTGACCCGAGGTCTCGCTATCCCCAAGCTCGCCTCTTGAAGAGGGCTGCTCAGACGAAGGGGCACGCCACGCTCCCTCCCATCATTTTTATGTCGGGCAGCAGACCTGCGAACGGAGAAAATGCAGGGAGAGAGGACTTTTCACGGCAGCAACCTCTCCTCTCCCAAGCTTCCTGGCACAGGCTCAGCAGAAGGAAAGGCTGATGAGGGCAGATTTCCTGCTCCTCCTGCCTCTGCCGTCCTGAGATTCGCAGGTTACCGATGACAGGGACCTTGCTGGAAGAGCAAGCAGGAAAAAAACGACAAGTTGCAGAGAAGCAAAAGCTCCTTTATCTGGAGAAGAGGGTGGGGTTTTTGTTCTCCTTGTAAATTCCTATGTACAGTTGTGCTACATGGGAAAGAGAACTCACTCAGGGTTTCTTTTAATGCTTCCACAAAACAACAAAAAGAAATTCTGGCAGAATGAATTTGTAGTAAGGTACATGACATCATTTATCCCCATCACTTCAGTCTCATTATCCTTTCGGAAAATCTGGGAACCAGAGCCATCAGAGGAAAGCCCTTAATTTTTAGAGTTTAATTTCTCTCTAACAGAGGCAGCGATGGTCCTGCCGCTCACTTCCAGCCACCATCATTTCAACTTCTGTGCTGGGCAAATTCCCTGTGCTACTTCTCCAAACACCCCGAGCAGAATACACAACCACAGAGCCTTTGTTTTCACTCAGCGCTTTTTCTTTTTTTTTTGCCTCTAAACAGCCGTCGCGTGCCGTTAAAACCGCGGCCATCTCCCGCTTGCAAGCAAACGGCAGCGACAGGGAAAGCACTTTGGGGTGAAGAGATTTTCATGGGAATAAGCTACGCTCACGTTAACGGCAAGAATGACGCAATCGCAGCGCACCCGCTGAACGGGCGTTATTTCGTCGCGGCGCAGCTTTTAAGGAACTGGGGAAGGAGAAAAAGTGGCAGCGTGAAGGGGGCCTGTTAAAAACCGGTAGGAATGAAAAGTCATCGGCGGGTTTGAGGATTAACATCATTCAGCCGTGATGCTGACGGTGAAAAGGACCACAAGCGAGAAGAAAAGGAGAGATGCAACGAGCAAGAAGCCAAAAGAAAAGGACAAAGTGGTCAAAGCAGCAAGCCAGGACAATAATTTCTGGAGGAGCGCTGCGAATGCATATAAAAAGCAGGGGAAGATGGGATTTCTCAAAGGAAGAGGCTGCAGGAGCTCAGGGAAAAAATGATGAGAGCCTGTGTAATGGTTCTGTGTGAACAGTGGAAATGAAAGATTAAAGCTCCAACCCAACACGGCGGCAATGCCCAGCGGCCGATCGCGCCGGAGCCGCGCTGCAGCGAGCCGTGTTCAAACAGGGGAAAACACCGTCTTGAATCCAAACAGCCAGAAGCAAAAATCAGGAGGAAATCAGCGCGCAGAGCTCACGTTAAACGCAAAAAGCACTCACCTTGAAAAACTGCAATCAGCCAAGCAAGGAGCTGGTCACCGGCGCACGGCTTCTGAGCGCCGATGAGAAAATCTGACAGGGAAACGCAGGGCAGGCAGGGATGCTAAAGCTGGAGCGGTCTGGGATGCAGTGGAAATATTCCTTGCACAATCAGGCAAATCAACCCTATTAAAGGACAATCACACTGAGGAGTTATCATCAATCGCTCTCTCCCGCTCTTTCTTTACGCAATTATCCTAATTGCACAAAGGCTATGAAGCAATTATTTTGGTAAGCTTTGTTACCAGCTCTCCAGTTTTGGCATAATCACATAAATACCACCTCGAAGCCATGTTCACAGATCACTTATGGATGTGGGTAAGTGTTTTCCTGAGCAGGAGTTTCAAATTTCATTGTAAAAACACAAATCTTAACAATGACACCCAGGAAAATGTCATTTTTTATCCCCTCGGTCACAGATCTACACCCAAGTCTTCTAACGACACTTTGTGGTGCCCGTAGCAAGGCAACATCATGGATTTAGTTCCACTTTTTTATTATTCAACTTTTTATACATAATAAATACAAACTTTTTACAGCCAATATAAAGAAAGCATTTGCACCTATGCTTTCAGTGTACTGACGCTGTACACGATGATACGTCGAATACATGCCCTGTATGAAGAAATCATAGTTAAAAAGGAGGCATATTTTTACAACTTTTTTTTTTTTTAAATAAAATTAGCAGCTCTTACAGAAAATATTTTAAAATACAACTAAAGAGACTTTAAATAACACTTTCTGAATTTTGAAAGTCCAGCTATGATGGACACAGAAAAACTGGCCAAAGAAATTGAACATGAGCGTTATGGCAATACTTGCTTGTCTTCTGCATTGTGAAGCTCTCAAAATTTTTGCAAACAGCTAAATCTTTTTTAAAAACTTTTTTTTTTTTTTTAAACTTAAGAATAAGTTTGATAAACACATAAAAAGACCTCAAACAGATCAACAGGACAAGAGGTGCAACAGAATGAAAAATATGGAAAAGACTTCACTGGACAGTCAGCGATTTCGTAACTGATCCATGAGTTGTGTTCTTCAAACAGCCCCACTCTTGGTTACAGATCCCACTGGGAAAGGAGATTGGCAAATGCAAACGTCTGGAGACCCAGCATGGGTTGGGATTTACAAGTATGTGCAAAGTTTATGATAAAATCTTGTAAGATGATTTTATTTTTTTTTTTTTTCGTAAATGCAGCCTCAAAAAATAGCCCTTGTTAGTAAACTAAAGGTAGAAAACTTACTGGCTTAGAAAAATAAAAATGAAGACATATGAGCGCATTCAACAGAACCCACATAACAGCTCAAAAAAACCAACCTTGTGATGCCTTTTAACTGAAGCTTTGATCTGACGGAGACTGCTGAAAATAATTTAGGAGGTGCGCAAAGAAAAACCTGTCGTCATCCAGTTCTTCCCTTTCCTCTGCCCATCTCCCTCCACGTGTGTTAAACCATGTTAAACCCCCGAATATCCGCTGCCCTCTTCTTCCAAACAACACAAAACCTTCCTTTTCAGAGATCTCTGACTGAAAATGAGTTTTGAAATTCTTTTTTCTCTCTACTTCTTGCCTAAGAGCAATGTGAGACCACAGTCTCGGCCACGACGGCGGTCCGAAGGCTTGGCAGAAACCAGAGCTTTTTCCCGGCTCTCCGGCTTTGGCTCGTGAACGGGCTTCGCGTGGGAAAACGCTACAGGACCATCCAATGCGGACAAATCTAACGCATGTCCGTACTCTAAATGCAGCTTCTAACTCTACCCAGGAGTTTTGGTGACAAAGATATACCGCTAACGTCCGATAATAAAGTACACGGCAATAACTGGGAGAAGAGTGACCCAAATACTTAAAAAAAAAAAACAAAAACCAACCAAAACCCCCAAAATCTGCTAAGAAAAAAAAATGAAGCTCAATTTCCAGATCTAGACAAAATCTCACTTACTTTTCTACCAGTTGGGTTACGCTACGGAACAAGATGTCGCTACTAATTCAGCACCTCCGTATTAGATACTCTATCACTAACTGTACTGCAGAAATATCAATACAAGGAACATTTAGTTCGGTTTAAGTGTTCATTATCGAAGAGGTGTGCATTAACGTCATTAACGCCGTATGATCTGCATCAGTTTTCCTTACCTAGAAGATTATTTTCCCGTTTCTTCCTTTCTGCAAGGGGATGAAAGAGGAGCCAGCCTCTCCTTACACTGATTTTCCCGTTTCCCTTTTTCATGGCGCGAGATCTGATTAATACCTAATCAGACAAATAACGCTACTTGGAGAATCGACAATCTTTGAACACATTCCTACGGCAACAGTAATATACTGTACTAATGCGCGGGGTCGAAGAACGCTATGACTAAGTTGCAGGAATGAGGCTCTGCTCTTCGGCCTCCGTATAAAAAAATCGACCGTCTGCAGCCAAGAGAGAATCCCGCTCCGAGGCAATCCTCTGCTCGCTGTTTGGCCCGTCATGGGTTGTGCTAAAAGAGGAAGAAGGATGTCTAGAAATCAAAATGAAACGAAACAAAAAAAGGCACAAAAGATTCATGACCGCGGGAAGGAATCCACCACGTCAGCGCCACGTAAAATCCTCCCTATCTCTTGCTCTATGAAAAGTCTTCATCATGCAAAGGTGCCTAAAACCGAGATCGACCAAATGCCGCGTTCGGTCTTGATTGTAGCACTACTACTTCGCTAGTCCAGTCGTTACACCAGAGTGATTTCCACGTCCTCTATCTTCTCTGTTGTCCGGCGATGATGCTGCGTAGGGGGCGGTGGAGCTGCTCGCACCTGAAATCACCAGAACCAGCCTGTAACTATCAGAAAACTGTCAAAATTGCAGAATTTGTATAGACAAAACTGGCAACTCTGGGCTCGTAGCTCAAGACGATGCAAATATGCAGTTTGTATATTAAACTCAACTGAACTACAGTGAGTAACCAGCTGAACTCAGGTCCAGTCTGAATCTGGATCTGAATCACATCTATTCTGCCTGTACCCGTGGCTAATGGATGGATACGGATAAGAAGGTCATGGATCATCTGGAGAGGGCCCAGAGGAGGCCACGAGGATGAGGAGGGGGCTGGAGCAGCTCTGCTGTGAGGCCAGGCTGGGAGAGCTGGGGCTGTTCAGCCTGGAGAAGAGGAGGCTGCGGGGAGAGCTGAGAGCGGCTCCCAGTGCCCCAAGGGGGCTGCAGGGAAGGTGGGGAGAAATTCCAGGTGGTGGATGCCCCATCCCTGGAAACATTCCAGGCCAGGTTGGCCGGGGCTCTGAGCAACCTGATGTGGTTGGAGATGTCCCTGCTCCTGGCAGGCGGTTGGGCTGGGTGGCCTTTGAAGGTCCCTTCCAACCCACACCATTCCATGATTCTGTGACAATCCGGTGCGTAATCCCGGGACGGGCTTTCGGCTTTAAATTAAATGCTGGAATTTGATGACGCCCTTGCCTGGAACTTATGTATGGAAACTACACAAATGCCTCGTTGGCCCTAAGCAGCTTACTCATATTTAATCAATCACTGACCTGAACCGTATACACCTGAAACCTGATGCTATTTTTACACTCTGCCACATCCATGAAGTTCTTATTGCTCCTGATGGAGATGACCTTCAGCGCTAACGGGGTTTTTATCATGATTTCAGAACACACAGAGTGACTTTTTACGGAAAATTCGAATTGTGGAACACCACCGTAACAAACTTCAGGGTAATTTCAAACCAGGCATATTTAAAATGCAATGCTAACAGAAACCCTTTCAATTAAGGCAGGACACTGCAGGAATATCTTGAAAAGAGTAAATTGCAAGAAAGTTGTGAAGAAAATATAAATCTACAAAATGGGAAAGCTGAATCGGTGTCTTTTTACTGGGAATAACCTGAAACTTCTCTGCTCAAGACTTAACGATGCTGCCCTACCTCTGCCTTGCATATGGCAGTGAGTAAGGCAATCACTGGAATATTCAGAATATAATCCCTAAATATCTGAATATGATCTCATTTAAGACTCTGAAACCCCCCAAACTTGATTTCAAAGTTAATCCTAGGAGATGGGTTTTACAAGCTCCAACGGATTAAATTCTTCCTTTCCTTTTCTGGCAAAATCTTTCTAGGCAGCAGAGATAAGACAAAATATATTGATCTTATCATGAAAAATTTTTAAGCCCAAACCCTCAAATTGAGGAGTTTGGAAATAAATTTAATCCCAAATGCAATGGAGACCCAAGGACCACATATGACATCAAACTGCTGACAGTTAAGATGCAACATTTGTATTTTCCTGCCATTCCCAGTGAATGAGGCTGCAGAAAAAACACGCTGGAGAAGAACCAATTGCACAAACCACGATTAAACTGTTCTGGCATTTATTCGTTGTCCCTTTTTTCGTTCTGTTTAGGAGTTATTACACGTGGCAAGAACAGAAATAATCTCCCAGTGCTCGAAAAGGCGGCGTTACGCTTATCGACGAACATCTACTGTACCGTCATTGCAGATGGGATTTCCTGCCAAGGTAATTCAGGTATGACAGCTTCCAAGCCAGACACAGAAGGGCAGGGCAGGGGGTGGATAAAATTCAAGGTCAGCTTTAAACACGACGACTTACTGTTCAAACAAGCGCAACAGACCTCTCCTCGCACCGTTCATCTGAGACAGCGCGGTTTTCCACGCAGTCATTTGATGTGCAGAACACACAGAGCCAAATCAGCAGCCTGCCTGGAATGTACCCATCCTGATTTACCTAAGCCTGGCCTTAGAACGCTGTAGCAGCAATAAAAACAACAGGATTTTTTTTTTTTTTTTTAACTTACAGGTCGCAGTTTGCCGTAGGACGTTTCAGGAGGGATTCGCGGAGGCTGCGAGAATCCAGCGGACTCTGAACTGAAGCTGTTTTCTGGAAGAGTAAGCAACAACCCATCACAAACAAAGCCGCGCAGTATCGCTGAATTAACTTTCTACTGCCAAAAAAACCCGCTTTTATTTTTTATGGGAACAATCAAAATTCAGCATTTAGCCGAAACGTTTCTTTCGCTGTCACAAAATTTCTTACCGTTGGTCGAGGGCGATCTGGGGAAGTACTGAGATCCCCTTTTATCCGGGCTGTGGTAGGGACTGGTGGGAGGCTGGTCGTACAGCGGCAGCGGTGGGAGGGCGTTGTTAGGCTTGGGAGTGGGGGATACCTGCGTTAAAAAGAGAGAGGGGCTGCAGGAAGCCTTGCTCCTCGCAGTTTTTATGTACACACTGGGGTGCAGTCAGTTCTCTGACACAGCAGGATGCTGGGAACTTGCAGCTGGAGAAAAACTCTCTGTCAAAAGTGCTGACAGGTACGTTTGGGAAAGAAAGGCAAGATATCCAACCGTGATAATATTTTTTTTTTCAATCATAGGCTGCCACTGAGCAGAAAATTTCACCCTCTCCCAGGTAATTTAGAGAGACTTTCTGAAGGTTATTTGAAAAGAGTCATTTGGCCAAGTGTGCCTCTCCACATCCATTCACACAAAATCCTTGAGATCGTGAGTTTTATCCCGACGGAATCGCAAATATATCATTTACATGTTACGCTTTCATGTCATCTCAAATAAAAAAAATAAAAATACTGGAGAAATTACTTTGTAGGGAACATGATAGCCCAACTTCTAGCACCACAGATAAAAGAATTACAGAACTACACTGGACTGAGGACATTTTGGCAAAAATTGCCGTAATCCAGTATCTGGCACTATTCTGCCCTTCAAAAATCGAGAGGACACAGAACAGATTGAAGTATGAAAATGTTACACTGGGGCTGAGACAGCCTGTAATTCTCTTTTTGCCAGGTCGTGTTTGATGCCTCAGCCTAAGCCATAATTTAATTGCAGGAAGTAGGCTGTGAATTTTCTCCTTTGGTTCATTTCCCTCCTACCCAAGTTCTTGCCTTTATTCACAAATCTGATACATTTCCCCAAAAATATCAGTGGATAATTATTAGACCGGATAAGAAACTAAAAGGTAAGCACTCAGGGTTGGTTTTTTTTTCTTAAATTGGTTCTGCTTTTGTTTTTCTCTTTCCTAAAGTACCTCAGCTCTTCACATACCTGAATATCTCCAATCCACTGCGTCTCTCCATTTTCCGAGGCCGTAAGCTCTTCGACTAACACCGATGGGAACACCCCAACGCGTCCGTTGAATTCTCCTTCCCAAAAGCCGTCATCATCTTGATTCTCCTTGTTCAAGATGCGGATGATCGCTCCTTCCGGGAAGGACAGCTCATCATCCGTCTGGCCCTCGTAATCATAAAGTGCTTTTACAAAACAGACTGAAAAATGGAAGAGGAAAGAAAAAAAAGATGTAACTGGCATCAGTTGAAAGAAAATAGTAAGTACTAAACATACTTCTACGGTTGGACTCGATGATCTTAAAGGTCTTTTCCAACGTAAATGATTCTATGATTCTGCAATTGCTGAGTCAAATTATTTTAGTTTTTCTTCATTTTAGTTCACGTTAATCTCAACTCTGTGAGACAGACAGTTAAATTACCCAGACTTGACGAGAGACAGATAATTACTGAGAATGGTTGTACTCAGACACAGGTCAAATATGAGAAATTCTCACGTGCAACATCCCAAGTCGATACGCAGAACGCTTTGGAGAACAACGCTATTAATTTTTTAATTGATATTTACCACTGGAGTCTCCATTCAGGCTGCCTGAGACTAAGTCAGCCTCAGTGGAGTTATTGGAGGTGTGCGATCGACTGTCCAGCGCCGCGAGGGACTGCAGCATACTCAGCAGGCTGCTGGACGTCGGGAACTGCAGGTACTTCTCCGGCACGTAACCCACTTGGCCCGCTTTATTCCGCGCCTGGAAGTCAATGACAGAAAAGACGCTCTGCTTTTGCATACCACTCTGAGAAGAACCCAAAAGCTTTCTCCCGTCCCAAGTTTTATTTCGAAAAGGAATGGTGAAAAGAAAATCATCTCAGAGAAATGATACCTTTACCCAGTCTTCCATATCTCCATCTTCAATCACCTCCAATACCTCGTGTTCCTCTATGGTCAGTTCATCGGGCTGAGAAGCCTGAAGTATAAAAAGGGAAGAGTAGAAAATAAAAGTGTTTTCAGGACAGGACAGGCACTGTAAGGAACATTTTCATCCAGACTTTTATTAAAACTAAGGTTTTTCTAAAAAATTTTACAAAGTAGCATAGGATCATGGAATTGTTTGGGTTGGAAGGGACTTTCCAAGCCCCCCCAGTCCAACCCTGCCAGGAGCAGGGACATCTCCAACCACAGCAGGTTGCTCAGAGCCCCGGCCAACCTGGCCTGGAATGTTTCCAGGGATGGGGCATCCACCGCCTCTCCGGGTAACCTGGGACACTGCTCCACAACCCTCAGGGTAAAAAATGTCTTCCTAATATCCAGTCTGAATCTGCCTCCCTCTGTTTTAAAACCATGACCCCTTGTCCTGTCACCCCAGGCCCTGCTGAAGAGTCTCTCCCCACCTTCCCTGCAGCCCCCTTTGGGCACTGGGAGCCGCTCTCAGCTCTCCCCGCAGCCTCCTCTTCTCCAGGCTGAACAGCCCCAGCTCTCCCAGCCTGGCCTCACAGCAGAGCTGCTCCAGCCCTCTCAGCATCTGCGTGGCCTCCTCTGGGCCCTCTCCAACAGCTCCACGGCCTTCTGCTGTTGGGGGCTCCAGAGCTGGACGCAGCGCTGCAGGGGGGTCTCAGCAGGGAACTGGTTCCTTGAAGCCGGAGAGGGACAGCTCTACAGGCACTGCTGCAGTTTTTCTCATCTAGATGTTAGATGTATTTCATGTGCACCATTACTGTGCCAAACGCTGACATCCTACCTCAAACTCCCACAGAACAGTTACACCTGTTAGTTGTTTGTTGCATAATTCATTTTTTCTAATCAAATGAAAAAAAAAATCAAAACACAAACCTTGTAGGAATAAACAACTTTGCAGGTGAGAGGATAATTTCTCAGAGTACCGGAAGGACTAGAACTACTGTCATCAAAAACATCCATGCTGTCTTCAAACTCTTCACCTTCTTCCTTTTCTGCATCAGCGTTAACCTATTAAAAGAAATTAAATTGAGCATTAAAATATCATAGAAAAATAAGTGAAGAAATAACAAGGAAAATGAATTGATCAATATCCTTCCGTGTGGTTTAAGGAAAAGAATTAGAGCTGTCACCAAATCACGTCTTTGCTTAACTCAGCTGTATTTTTTCCTTCCAGCACAGGCCTGTGGACTTTAAAAACAACTGCAGAAGATTTTGGAAGCTCCAACTCAGCTGCTGGACAGTAATCTGTTTTTATATGAGCTGTGAAACGGTGACTAATGTACTTTGGAGATGGCATTTCAGAGCAACAGCAAATAGTTTAACGGAAAAAAGAGTCACTTACTGAGAATTTATGCTATTAAAAAGACGAATGTACCTGCAATCATGAGTTATGAAATCAAACTGCGGTGAAAATACTTAAATTTGAATTTTTTTTTTTAAAAAACAGCCTTTCAGGTGGTGTATTCCGCACAATAGATTTGCTGCGGTAAAAAAAAAAAAATCCTCAGAGAAAGAACGATGATTAAAAGCTAGCTGTAAAACTTTAAATAAAATCTGAAGTCAATACGCTGGAAAAATACAAGTTTCTGTAAAAGCAGTTTGGGCAATGTTGACACGAGCTGTGCTTTGGCCTTGTGCCTGGATTAAATTCTGAATAAACACTTCATCTCCTGTGAAAACAGGCAAGTCCTCTGAATCAAAGGCAACACTGTGACGCGTTTGCCATCTTCCCTTTATTCACTCCGTAACTTGGGGGTGAATCTGGTATTCCTTAGGAAAACTGAAGGGCTGAGCAATCCACAGAATTTAGGCTGAGACCAAAAAGGCACCGGGCAGGCTCCCTGAACAGCTGTGTCCGTACCTCTGCTCCATAACATTTTGCTCTTCGAGACCTGGAGCAGAACACCACAAAGCTCCATGATTTTCTGACTTAGATGAATTTTTACGTTACAATTTTTAGAATACAATCTTGTCATTCCTCTGATTTTTTTCCCCACGTTTTCATTCAAGTGCAGTTTGCATCCATCGCTACTTAAACGTGTTCACAGATGTTGCGGTAACAAAAAAAAATCACTGTCCTACCCACCCAATGCTTTGATATATTGCCAATTAACCATAATTATGGCAAATTTAAGGTCTCCCCCTCCAGTTTCCAACTGCCTTTTGCTGTGCGTGGCCTACGTCCCAGCAGCCAAAGCCGACACTCAGCTGACAGCCGTACGAAGCGTCATGGAAATTAATGTATCATGTCTAGAAAGACTTGTTCACAAAACATCTGGTTCTGGTTTCCTAACATGAGGAAAAATACATTTTCATTTTCAGGACGCTCAAACTCCTTGAACAGAATCATTTGCAAAGTGGGCACAGAGAGGGAAAAGAGCGTTAATGATACAGAAAACTTCGCAGTTCGTTTCATGAAGGTCATTTCCCTACGGAGTCTGGGAATGAGAGTGAGCGTCAGCAAAGAATAAAATGGATCAGCCACAAATCCAGCAAAGGGATGCAACAGAGAACAAACGTAAGAATAAATGCAGGTAAGAAGGTTGCCCCCAACAGCAGAAGGCCGTGGAGCTGTTGGAGAGGGCCCAGAGGAGGCCACGCAGATGCTGAGAGGGCTGGAGCAGCTCTGCTGTGAGGCCAGGCTGGGAGAGCTGGGGCTGTTCAGCCTGGAGAAGAGGAGGCTGCGGAGAGAGCTGAGAGCGGCTCCCAGTGCCCAAAGGGGGCTGCAGGGAAGGTGGGGAGAGACTCTTCAGCAGGGCCTGCTGGGACAGGACGAGGGGTCATGGTTTCAAAATAGAGGGAGGGAGATTCAGATTGGATATTAGGAAGAAATATTTTACCCTGAGGGTGTTAGCACACTGTCCCAGGTTGCCCAGAGAGGCGGTGGATGCCCCATCCCTGGAAACATTCCAGGCCAGGTTGGCCGGGGCTCTGAGCAACCTGATGTGGTTGGAGATGTCCCTGCTCCTGGCAGGGGGGTTGGGCTGGGTGGGCTTGGAAGGTCCCTTCCCACCCAAACCCTTCTGTGACTCTATAAAACTGCAGGACCTAAGGATGGCAGAGATTTGGTTTCTGAACATCCAACACTGCCCGCTCATCAAGGGTGAAGTGAAAGTGCTGCTCGTTACATGCTGCAGGAACTCTTCTAATAATCGCAAGCGACGTAATGTTGGTACGGTTCTAAGAATTCCATCTATGGGCTGTCCTCGGCTGGCCTGCCAAGGTCAACAGCGTCTTTTTTTTTTTTTAAACAGCAGCGTACGTAAGTGTAAAAGGGGAAAATGAGAATCAGAGTCGAACCTCCCACGCTGCGGCATCAGTTCGCTCACCAGGGCCCAGCACGGGGTTGGGCTCCGGGGCCAACCGTTGGCACGTGTGGTGAGACGGAGAGCGAGGCGTTGGGTGGAATCCAACACGCGCGACGGGAAGTTGAGAAAGGGGAAAAAAAAAAGCACGGTTACACACAGACATGTGACATGTCCTCATCCGTCCCGGGTGGGAAGGATCTGAAGTGAAACTCAGCGCAAGAACTTTGGGATTTGGGAAGGCTGACACTTGGATACATTTGTTATACAGAAGGTATGTCCTGGCTGTCCAAAGCATTTAAGATTAAAAAAAAAAGTGTGAATTAAGTAATTTTCATAGTATATGAAGAGTAGAGTTAGGAAAATATCCACGTGCAAACCAGGACTTTATAAAAACCTCTGAATTTTGTTATCTATATAAACACGTACAGAAAATTTAAAATTTGTTTGAGGGAAACCGGCGGAACCTTCAGGAATTTTACGTGAGTTGGTTGCTGGGGAAGAGCAACAGACTGGTTAGTTTTGCTGCCAAAGCTGACAGCTCAGCTTTGTTTGCTGTGCAGGGGAATTAAAAAAAAAACGGTACTATGAGCGCTTTTAGCAGTTCCTCTTTTCTGAACAGCGTTTCTTGGTTCAGGCAGCTGTTCAATTTGGCTATCGCTATTCTTTTTTTAAAATATCGTTCTGCAGGGGGGAGAGGGGAGATAAATGAGTGTTTGCCTTTTTTTTTTCTTTCTTGAAGTACATAAAAATGTGCTCTCTTCCAAGCTACACTGATGGGAAGTGTCTCTGGCCTATTTTGCAAACCAGCTATAGACATGAAAACCACCATCAGTCTTTCATACGAGTGACTAAAAATATTTCACTGATCAAAGTCATTTTTTAGTTCAATTTCGGGTATCTTGGATGTAATTTTTGGAAGAGTTTGTGTGACTTTGGACGTACTCATGCAATTTAATTTAACAGTTTAAGAATTTATCAGCTCTCTGGATGAAATGCCGTAGTGATCGCACTTGTGGTCCGTTCTAATTTAACTTCAGCACTGCTTTAATGAAACAGTCATTCATAAAGAGAAGCCAAATTTTTAATCTGTCTCAAATAACAGGGCAGTGACTTGCAGGTGACTAGCGGTAACATGGAAATCTGACAGACCTCTGAGGGAAACATCTCACCCTGCTCACGGGAACAGGCAGCCTGTTTTCCAAAGCCCTTCGCTGGTTTTTAATGAATCAAATTTTCATCTCCAATCATAGAATCATGGAATGGTTTGAGTGGGAAGGGACCTTCAAAGCCCACCCAGCCCAACCCCCCTGCAAGGAGCAGGGACAACTCCAACCACA